>JAVQJF010040738.1:0-15469 GCA_036023855.1 Gadopsis marmoratus | reverse complement strand
TCCTTCGCCATAAACAGGAAGTAGTTTATTCCTCTGCCGTGCATTGTCCGACAGGCGCCAAACTTAACACATGTCATGTCCCCCCCGCCCTGAAGCCGTCTACATGCTTATTGTCATCCTCTGTCACAGCGCCACCTAGTGACAGCAATAAATGTCGTACTTTGTCCGAGAGCCACCAAACGTAACACGTTTCATCAGACCCCCGCCCTGAAGCCGTCTACATGCTATTTTCCATCCGCAGTCACAGCGCCACCTAGTAATCTGATGCATTAGCGTGAAAAAAAACCGCCGAATTGTTGCTCAAAAACTCATGAAAATTTGCACACACGTACGTGTTCTGTCCAAATGGACGCCATTTGGTATCGGAGCGTGAGGCGTGCGGCAGAACAAAAAATAGCGCCACCTACAATTTTCAACAACAGCTCCCCCTTTTACCTTTCACCTACACGCTCCAAATTCGGCTTGCATATGTATCGTGTCCAGACTTAAAAAAACAGCCTCTTCGGGGCTTGGCCTGGACATTAATTTCTTATTACATTTTTACTTACAGTGTAAGTACAAAACATGTGTAAGTACTTACGTGTGTAAGTACTGTTAACAGTAATTAAATACTGTTAGAATTTAATTGAATGTGCTTCAGGTCGCTCAGAGACGTTCGCCTGTTTAACCTTTTATACTTTTGAGTATACGTTGATGTGTTTTTTTTTCCATTTCCAACCTGCCTCCTGAAAGAAACTGGATCAACCTATCAGCTTGCTTGACACACAGGTCCCTACAACATGTTCTTTACATGTAGAAGGTGCAATGAGCTGCAATCTGTGGTTACCCATAACACCCTTCTCTGTGCAAGTTCAAAGAAACATGTACCTGCATCTTTGCAGAAGTTCAACTCATAGAATGCTAACAGCTCAAGTCTGTATATTAAACAACATGCATGCCCCCTAAGTTTAAAATCTATTGTTGCATTATTATAAATTATATTAGCTCTTGGATAAGACCTTGCTTATATAGTGTCCGAGATCTCCGACCAGAAAAATTATATCTTAAGCCTGAGAGTCTTCTACTGCCACCAAAATACGAGTAGGTTAACTCCCATTTGGAATTTATTGAAGCCATAAATAGTTTGGTGAGTTTGAAGAGGCATTGAATGCAGCAACTACTTCACAAAACAAACAGTAGCAACTGATCCACTGTGTAAATTTAAGATGTGCAATGGCAATATGTTGTGCTAATCCTAATTCCTGTTATCTGTTTGTTCTGTCTTTTGTTCTATACAGCTTAGATTACATTTGATCTATTTTTCTCTGTGAACATGTATTGCCATCATCTGTTTCTGCCAGTTTTTTTCTGACATTGAAACTAGAGGTCAAAGAAAAGTTCAGATCAGTGTGTCTGAGAATCTGTTGTTTGGCCATGATGTACAGCAGAGCCCTCTCCTCCAGGGTGTGAGCAGGCAGGAAGATGTTATCAGCTGGCAGGACAAGCAGACTTATCAGCTCCACAGAATTCATAGCCAGAGACAGTGATTCAGCCTCACCCAGGTCTAGACTGCACTAGCTGCATTTCAACACAGTAGACAAGTCTGCAGAAAGAGAGTGCATGCACCTCACCTGGGCATGTTTCTGTGTCACCTTGTACAAATGTTTTTATTCAGAATTGATTTCTTTCTTGCTGAGGTTGTGCACATTTTGTTGAGGTTGTGTGAGACAGACGGAGAGAGATGGGAGCAGACACGGAGGAGAAAAAGAGGAGTACCTTTTTACGAGCTAACTCCATGCTCTAATGAATACAAATGGGCCCTCCACTTTGCATGGCTGGTGGAGGGCAGTGTGTGACACCAGCAGGACCGGTTTCTGCAGACACTAAAGGAGCTAATCATTACCCTTTCAGTGGCTATCTATCACCAGGCTAGCCCTACTAATCTGCTTGTGTCGGCACATGATGGATGTTTTGCTACCTCTAAACCCAGCTCACTCGTGCATGCAGAGAGATAATCAGAAAGGGAAGTGAAAGCATATCTCATAATTATGATTATGATCCATACCAACAAATTACTACAGAGGGGTTTTTGGTGTCTGCAACTCGCTCTCTGATGACATTCATTATCATTGATCACTGTGGAGATCCCGGTGGTGATAACAAATGAGTTATGGCAAAGGACTGAAAGACGGATGGGAGGCGTCTGACTGGATATGGAAATGGGAGGATATATGGGTTAAACCGAGGCTGTTGTGGGAGCACAGGCTTCCCCAAAGATCATCTTCTTCCCACTGTGAGCCAACAGACACACACAGGAGATCTCTGCTGATGTGTTTTAGAGAAATCTGACTGAGACATGCATTGCAGAGGCCAGGGATGATGTTTTTTGTGCTACCTTTTCTAGCCTAAATTCAGATTTACAGAAACTCTTCTGCAGTCTTCTGTAAAAACTAAGCATTTAGACTGAAAATGAAAGCCTCTAGAATATCCTGTAAATGTATTCATCTAGTACAGAGAGAAAGTTAGGATGAGGGAGGGTAAACAAGGCAAACAAACTCCTTCCTGAGGCTAAGCCATAGTGCCATCTTGCTAATTTCCACCTCGAGATCAGGCGTTCTTGATTCCAAGAGACTCTCTCTCTAAAAGAGAGAGGGATGGGGTGGTGGTAAGGGGGTTGGTGGGAGCATAATCCCTGGCCTTTTCATTGGACTGTAATGATTCCAGAGCTCTGCGGCTAATAGGGCATTATCGGGGGCCCCGCCTGGCTGGACAGCTGATTAATGTCAGAGGAGAAGATATGGGGCCAGGCCAGGGCCTGATAAAAGTGAGCTGGGATTAGAGGGAGCAGTATGATGAATGAGCTACAGAGCCCACGCCCATGTCTCATTAGCGCGCCCCTGCTCTTTGGTGTTGAGCTAATGTAGCGCGTCTGCGCTGCAGCCAGCCTGGCCAGCTCAGGCTGAAGAACGTTGCAACCCAGGGGTGATAGCAAGAAGGAAATGGACAAGAGAGGGAGACAGGGGATGATAGCGACCTGTTTGGTAGCAGGAGCTAATTGACGATAGTTTTCACACACACCCATACCGCCATCATCACCATGCCAGCCCCAAATACACCACTTCCATGATGACTGTGTCTTTTGTAACAATGTGACCACAATAATTCAGAGAGATTTAAAAAAAAAAATTTTCCAGTTACATTTTAGACCAAGTCTTTTGTTGTGCTGCTTTGCAATGTGTAACCTTAAAAATAATTTTACAAAAGAGACTGTACCTATATCATGATAAGCCAATCAATTTAAGTAACAACAGATGAACACTACGGTATATGCCTTGAAAAGTTAGTCACTGTGTATAATACAATAGTCGTGATAATTAAGAAGATTTTGGCAAAGGCAAACTCACCACCTGCACAAATAACTACAGTTTTTACAACATGTAAATGCTACCTTGAAAGGTCAGCCAGCGTATCATTCGCCTCTGTAATGTCCGGTGTTTTCAAGTGAAAAACTACTTTAAGCTACTTTAAGACAACAAACTAACTAACTGGCAAAACTAGGGAAAATATGAGACAGACAATACACCTCAGGTTTTTGTGGTCAAGTAACTTATTAGACTCATTAGACATGTTGAATGCACTGTTAAATTGAATGTGTGTGCTTCTGTTTGCAAATGTGTATGTACAGTATGTCGTGTGTGGCACAATGTTAACATTTATGAGGATGTATCTTGTCTCATTTAATGCCACCAGCTGTACGCCCACCACCACCCCATCTCCCCCTTGCCCCCACCCATAAAAAGCCAATTACATCCAGGGATACAGAGCTCATTGATACCTAATTAGATTATTGTTAAAGGTGCTGTTGATCTTGTGGCTGAGGGAGCAATGTGACAGCATCTGAGTGACACCAGAAGTGATAGGGGGCGTTGTCCTGGGCTGACCTCTGATCCCAGTCTGCAACGAGGGGGCCTAAAGAATACTTTCACATTCAAATGAGGAGGAGCTCCCCGTCTGTTTCTGGTCCTAACGCAATGTAAGAGGTATCACATCTGCAAGAAAACAACTCAAATTTAGTATATTTACCTTTGTACTGTACTTAAGTAAAATTTGAAGCACATACTGTACTTAATTATTTCATGCTGCTTTCTACTTCTACTGTACTACATTTCAGAAGGAAATGTTGTACTTTTAATTCCACTACACATTTGTAACAGCTATAGTCACTATTTACTTTTCAGAGTAAGCCTTAACATCCACAATCACCCTCCTGTCTATTGCTTGGACAGCACACACATGACTGTAATATTAGACAAACTTATATCAAAACATTGCCAAATAATGACAATATGAAAATGTCTTAGAACTTTAATAATCAGGAAAAAAATACTGGCATAGAGTTATAGATCCTGAAGATCATCCTCCTACACTTTCTACACTGTTTGATTGAAAACTGCATTTGAACTTTAATATTTTTTATCATGCTGGGGCTGAAGAGGCTGTCTTCTGTCCAAACATTTCTTCCACAATAGATGAGCACTGTTAATTATATAGTATTATTAATGCAGATGTATTCAACTGTTAAACCTAAATCTAAATACTCTAATTTTAATATAGACTACTGCAAGTGTATTATAAAGTAAAAACTATGCAACAATTTAAAAAAATTACAGATTGGGAAAAAAAACACAAGGACATCCCTTGTTGATTTTATTCACATTGATGTCAATAATCCAGACACAGCCAATAATTAAAAAAACGATCAAAGATACTGCAATGTATCTGCAATGATACTGCAGTGTTCAGACAGGCAACAGAAAAAAATTTCTTGCAACCATTCAAATTTAGCTCACCTCAGTCACCCTGAGGCTGTGTTACTGTACCTGGGGACACCCATAAGCAAAAATTGTTTTTAAAAGGTGTAGTTACGTTCACAGGGGGATTTGCTAAACTGGTGCACCAGTGTGATGAATAACAGGCTTTTCTGTGGGTGCACAAGAAGTAAAGTGTAAACTGAAACAATTCCTCTTTTGAGGACAGATTTACTAAATCTGCCTCCATGGCTGAACAAAGAAAGAAAAATCAACAACAACAACAAAACAACACTGCTTGACTGAAAGGTGACCTTGGTGAATTAGGAATTTAGTGCACAATATCTGTACATGTAGGGGATTGATTGACACCTCACAACCATTACTACTGAGTTTTCCACATCATCTTTATATGTAAATACTAATACTTAATTAGTCAATGAATAAGGGATACATTAAAAAACAGGGTATTAGAAAGGGAGAGCATGCTATGCTCTTGAAAACAGTCTGCTATTATAAGGGGTGTTTGAACTGTACATGTGTAAAGTGTAGTGTCTTTTGAGAAACCCCCCCAGTAGCTAGTCACTGCAGGTGGTGGGGCGGCACAGTTGTTTAGGGATATATGACTACATGAGGTCAAAGGTTTAATAAAGAACCAGTAAGTACTTGTTCAAAATAGAGCCCTGACCCATTACCCTCGCTCTCCACCCACCACCTGCTCTGCACACATAAACCCCCTACACACATACATATACACAGCAAAAAAGCACCAACACACACTCTCATGCACACACATCACATGGTACCTGTTCAGTAAATGGTAATAAATGAGTGTTTGTAGCTTACTGACATAAATGCAGTCATCACAAATCATCATTCTGATCATTTTCTGACTGTTTTCACTAGTTTTCACTAGTTTTGGGTCAGTGTCACTACTGGTAGCATCAGGCAATACCTGGACCCTACAGAGATTGCACCGGCAGTCCAACAACTCCAGGATGGCGCATCAATACATGCCATTGCCAGAAGGTTTGCTGTGTCTCCCAGCATAGTCTCAAGAGCATGGAGGAGATTCCAGGAGAGAAGCAGTTACGCTAGGAGAGATGGACAGGGCTGTATAAGGTCCTTAACACAGCAGCAGGACCGGTATCTGCACCTTTGTGCAAAGAGGAACAGGATGAGCACTGCCAGAGCCCTACAGACTTTATGAGGGTGGCCTGAGGACCAGACGTCTTCTGGTGGTCCCTGTGCTCCCTGCTCGGCACAGTGGAGCTCGATTGGCATTTGCCATAGAACACCAGAAGTCGCAGGTCCGCCACTGGTGCCCTATTCTTTTCAAAGCTGAGAGCAGGTTCACCATGAGCACATGTGACAGATGTGAAATGGTCTGGAGAAGCCGTGGAGAACGCTATGCTGCCTGTAACATTGTTCAGCATGACCGGTTTGGTGGTGGGTCAGTGTTGGTCTGGGGAGGCATATCCATGGAGGGCTGCACAGACCTTTACAGGCTAGACAACGGCACCCTGACTGCCATTAGGTATCGGGATGAAATCCTTGTCAGACCCTACATTGGTGCAGTGGGTCCTGGGTTCCACCTGGTGCACGACAATGCCTGGCCTCATGTGGCGAGAGTATACAGGCAGTTCCTGGAGGATGAAGGAACTGATACCATTGACTGGCCCCTACTCTCGCCTGACCTAAATCCAATAGAACATCTCTGGGATATTATGTTTCGGTCCATCTGACACCGCCAGGTCAGACTGTCCAGCAGCTCAGTGATGCCCTGGTCCAGATCTGGGAGGAGATACTCCAGGACACCATTTCATTAGGAGCATGCTCCGACATTGTCAGGCATGCATACAAGCAGGTAGGGGCCATACAAACTACTGACTACAATTTTGAGTTGCTGCAATGACATTTCAACAAAATGGACTATCCTGCCGCATCTGTCAGTTTGATTTTCGGGGTGTCTTTGACTTCAGCCCTCTGTAGGTTGATAATTTTCATTTCCATCAAACATGTGGCATCCTTTTGTTCCTTAATATTTAAACTTAGCTTGGTCATTTTATGCCAAGCTTCCTTGGTGCTTCACTTGAAAGGTGTTGATTAATTATGATGTGCAAAGCCCTAGATCGGCAGTCATTAGTAATACTATATTATTGTAGGAGCCAAAAATAGCATGGTGAACAACTAGAAACTAAACTGACAATGGAGGCAGTTACACAAATACTGCAATTTATCATGAATGAAATGAAAAATTAATAGATTGCAGTGTCATCCACATGGTTTATTTGATAGTTATTACACAGAAATTGGTACTGGCGCTGTTTTACTGGTTGAAATTTAGATTTATTGTCATTGAACATAGTAGGTACCAGTACAACAAAATGCAGTTTAGCATCTTTGCATCAATCCTGCAAACAGAAGCAAAAGATCATATAGATATATCTAAACATAAACAAATGTACAGAATTAATGCTAAACCAGTGGACTAGTGATGGATAAGAATGGATAGTAACTGATGTTTACAAGGCAAGGCAAGTTCATTTGTATAGCACCTTTTCAACAACAAAGCAATTCAAAGTGCTTCACGTAAGACATAAAAGGTATTGATGTTATTAAAGAAACACAAGACAGTGTAAAAAGACACATATAAATAGGATTTTAAAAGTAAAATAAAATCAAACAGAATAATCAGCTAAAATAGAATAACAGGAGAGTGAAATAACTGCACAGCAATGATATGTCAGTAATGTAACTATGATATGAGCATTAAAGAAAGAACCAATAAATAGTATATAGAGTAGAATACATAGTGTTATAGTAAGTGTTAAGTGAACAGGCATGTAAGATGTACACTGTAGAAGACATGTTGTTAAAAGTAGGTATACACATACAAGGAATTTGCTTTGATATATTGGTGCATAAAAATGAAAATGTTATTAAAAAGTTGAAAGAACTGTACTGTTTTGCACAGGAATGTGCAAAGAAATCACCAGGTAAGGTGCAAAGGTTCATAGTATGAAGTTTAAAGAATATTTTCAATGTGCAAGATACACTGAGGCCGTGTCATGTTGATTGAACTCAGATTAATAAAGGTAACAGGTTTTACAGCAGGCAATGGTCCCTACAGTAGTAGCAGCAACAATGGAAGTGAAGTAAATCTATGGTAAACCATTAGATTTTGACCATAATTGCATAAATATATGCACAAAATTATTTTCTTTAGGGTAAATTCTGTTTCATAACCTGCACAAATTCTGGCTTAAACTGTTATAAAACTCTTCAAATCTAAACATTTTCCACCCAAAATTGTCATCTATCAGCAACATCAGTCCAATAAAGATCTGAATAAATATGAATGGGCGCTGTGACATGTAAACCCTGGTATGGGCTGTTGTCATCAACTCTCTGACATCAAGTTGCATCAGCAAGGTCAAGCTCTAGTTCTGTCTCGAATCATTGAATCTGACCTCCCCACCTCCCCCGAAACACAAACCAGCCTTCCTTTCCCATTCTAAAGGAGAGAACAAGAGTTTCTCAAAGTCATATTAAAAGAGGCTCAATCTTTCTTGTGAAGCATTGATGTCTAGACGGCTCCTCTCCCATGAAAGGCTTGGAGGCCTCGTCCCTCGCGCTCATCCTCTCCTTCCTTTGTCTTGTTTCTGGTTCCCCCCATCTTCCCCGCTGGCACAGGACAATTACCAGCCAGCGCTACTTCCTAAATGTGTCGCCCTGGGCCGAGCGATTCCCTGTCGGGCCCTGGCAGCCGAGGTCTGAGGGCGGGACCCACGTGATTGACCATGCAGAGCCGCAACACAAGAGAACGGCTGGCTGCTCTCCAAGGCCTGGAGGATGCTTGTGTCAATCATGGCAGTGGAGGAGGACAGTGAGAAAAAATGACCCTGATGATGACAGTAGGCTGAATATTTATCTAGCACTATCATGGACAGCAGTCATGATATACCCACATTATGTGTTCAGGCAATATGGGGTCCCCGTGCTAGATTGAAAGGTGAAAGAATATATTTTGATCTTGATTAGAAATGTTTCATCATGTAAGAGCAATGTGTACGGTATAGGTTTACAGCTCACGCTGTGCCATCTTGTTTCCTCCAAAATTGGATCCTGCGCTCTATCTCTAAGCACCACCTCCCTGGGCTTATCTCTAGCTAATGACTACATCGGCACACCAGCAAGGGGGAGGTCCAACAGTGTGTCTAGATCTTTTCATGCCAGAGGGGCCTCTGCCACAAAAGGCCAACCACAAAAGACCCCTCTTATTCTCTCATTATTGACACCCTTAATTGTTTGTGCTGTCTGATAATGGCCCTCAAAGACTCACCATATCAGCAATGACCTTCTGTCTCGGTTGTACTGTAGCCTCTCTCTGATTCTGAGCCATGTCACACTGCTGGGGGACTATATACAAGGGTTTTGAGCTGTTTTTTTCTGCCACTTTCACAAGGTTGAAGCACTCTGTATTCATAACCGTTGCACACATTTTTCACAAATGCGTGTGAATTCTCAAAACCTCCGGAGGTCATCAGGGAATCTCATTTCCATATTGTTTATTAGAAGCTTTGTGTGTTTGCCAGCATTGCCATTCAAATTTGGAACCACAGGCACTCTGCGATATTGTTGTCTTATTAATTACGTGCGGGGGTGTAAGTACAAATCTCTTGATACGTCAGGCACGGTCTTCAAATGCGCTGCTTTATTATGAGAGGAAACGTTAGCCTTAATTAAACGACACACTTTTATTAGTGCAACGTGTAATGACGGCTTCCATTTCTGTCAGCAATGAATGCCTGAAGCTGGTGGTTATGCCAGTCAATGGCCTTTAAGAAATAAGAACTGTCTAATCCCATTTCAACTTGTGTAATTAGAGGGAATGCTCTTGTCATTAGTCAGGCACAAATTGCCCACTTACCCTGGATTATAAATATTTGAGAGACATTTCTTATAAATTGGTAGGGTATTGAAAGGATTTTGCCTGAAAGCAAATTAATAAGTTATTTATGAGGAGTGTTAATCAGTTATCTTTTTGCATTCATAGCTGTAGCACAGCATTTAATTGAGTAGGTCTAGTCATTGAGACAAGCAGCCGACAACAGCAGACATCTGTAGTCAGTTTCAGTTGTGCTGAAACTTTTAGACACGCAAAGTAATAGGTCATGCAAAACACGCACACACAGTACTTGTGCTAATAATGCACCCTCACACACTTGTTAAACATGAGCATGTAATTCCATCAGTCTTGAAGGTCCGCAGATTAAGTGTAGCAGTACTTATCAACATCTGATTGGGTCTCTAAACTTGTGCTTTTGTACAGTTGCTAAGTAGTGGTGTTGGACAGTAAATGTAACATTTAAACAATTGCTGCTTTGCTGAGTGAACCTGCTAGATGGTTGCTAGCTAATAACTTGTTGCTCCAGTGTTGGGACAAAGCAACTGGGATGTGATCCCCAACTGCTGCGTCTTGAAGATTCAGAAGCGATTCTCATGGTCAATACATAGGCTTTTGCCCAAGGGTGTAGGCTTAACTGACACTACTACAATGCTGACTGTCAAAAATTAAACTTTGTTTTATTGTAATTGTGTAATATTGTAATATTGTAATATTTCAAAATGTATATAATACATTAAAAAACTTTACATTCACCCCATTGTCTCTTCGGTTAATATTATGATACAGGTATAACAAGGTTGAGACTATTATAATGCTTTATTAAATAAAGCAACCTAACGCCACCTTAGAATTATAAGGTTCTATCTGACATTTTTGTCAAATTTGAGTTATTCACATATTCTTAATCTGTGACAACGTATTAACATTATGTGAGGTGTTTTTTAAGTTGCGTTCACTTTTGGACTTTTTATTTAGAAAATAAAAAGGTTCTATCTGCAAATCCTAACTCAAACTTGGTACTATAAGTTTCTATCTGTGAGCCAATCAGCACTTCGGATGCACAAAAGCGGACCAATCATGTTTCGCTTCTTTGTCATGTGACGTCGGCACTGCTCCGTAACTGTGGGGAACGAAGCAGGAAATACAAGTCGGTGCAGATGAGATGTCACGCAAAAATCGAGGATTTTATTAGTGGTCTCGTGAAGGACAGCAGTACAATTGCCAGGCGCGTTCAGTGTTCTTTTAAGCAGTTTAGATCTTGCTGATCGCTACCACGGTAGCCAACTAATGCTAGTGATTTAATGTTAGCCTGGCAGCTAATGTTGACATTAAGTGGCAGCACTAAATAATCGGCGTTTTGGAGATTATTTTCTTTGTTCCAGTCACAGACAATGTCGTAAGATGGAAGTTATGTTTTCTTCTTGATCCACCTTGTGTACTTGAATTGAGCTGTAGTTGGCACTCTCTGGTGTTGCTCACTGGATGGATCAAGACGAAACGTCACCCCCCACTGCACGACACTGCCTGTGACTGGAATAAAGGTTATGGACTTGGAAAAAACCTGAACCTGTCCTACTCTAAACATTGCAGCTAACAGTATGTGAAAGATTCTTCCAGGAGTTACCTCAGTATTAAAATAAACACAAAATTAATTCATCCATCATTTAACTTACAAAAGAAGCAAGTACATATTTTGGTGCATCAGAATCAATATTTCAAATATAATACAAAACCTAATACTGCCTTTACAGTATATTGACCTGCTACACTTACTAGTGGATACTGTGATCTGAGTACCAAAAAAAATCCTTATACTTTACCTGTCCCACTTTCTGTGGAATAAAGCCCAGGTTAGATTTATTTCAGTAGCTGTAACCCAAACGAAAACTTAAAGGAAAATTAAATTATTGGCTTCTTGAATATTGTGTTCCTACCTAAAATTGACATCTGCACTCGACAAAATATTTAGCACTGACCTTTATACTTAACCTGCAATGCTTTCTTGAATAAGAGAAAGATTATTCATCCTAAAATAAGAAATGTCATTAAAATGTCAGAAAGCATTAAAATTTATTTTCTCATACATGTCAACACTCTGTTACAACACTAATTTGATGTTTTCAAACAAATAATGAGAAAACAGTTTTGTGTTCTTTGAAAATCATTGCTTCCTTTCATGTTTTGCAAGATAGAACCTTCTAATTCCAAGCAGAAAGCGCGTTCTTAGAATTATAAGGTTCTATCTGCATTTGACCTGTCCCAAAAAACCCCATTTACAAATTTGATCGGATTTTGATATTGTGCATTTAGAAAACATTTAGGATGTCTGTCATTTTCATGTATGAAAGAAACTTGTTCCACATATAAGTTTTGCTATTGGGAACACAAAACCTTTGATGCTCAATATCTCAAAACTGTGCAGGACGTAGATAGAACCTTATAATTCTAAGGTGGCGATGTGCTTCTAACACATGGGCTTCCCTCCTTATCTGCCTATGCAGCGTACTCGGAGATTCCAAGCACACACACACAAACTGTCCCAAAGGTCTGGTGATTTATTCAGTCTGTTGGGTCTGTGTTTACTTGTGTCTAAGGTCTTATATGTCTCCATGTTTCATGAATCTGTGTGTTTGTGTGTGTGCTTCTGTCAGTGGGAATATGAAATTTTGTTTTCCTCTTGAACAGCAGCAGCTTATCTTTAATCAGCATCTCCATCAGCTGTCTCCTCTCTGATTTCAAAATCTCATTAGAAGGAAATTACAGGAAGAAAAGCAGAGACAGTGTAACCAAAAGCAGAGACAGCTGTGTGTGTGTGTGTGTGTGTGTGTGTCAACATTCGCCTTCAGGAGTGTTCCAGTCCTGCTGAGCGTGGGAAAACAACTGCTCCATCTGTGGGACCACAACACACTGCCTGGGAGGGCAGGGGAGGCTCATGGGGTACCAATGAACCGCCAGGCATGTCATCATCGTCACCGCCATCGTCTCGGAAGAGGGAGGGAGGATGCTCCTCCTCAAACACTCAACAGTCATCCTTCTAGTCGTATTTGGCCCACGACTTACATTGAGCCAACGCCCCCCGCACCGCCAGCATTAAGGAAGCGTTCAGCGCCAGCAAACCGGACGTTCGTACTCCTCCCGGGGCAGAGCGAGACAGAAAAGCAAATCTTGGAAAACATGCTACTTAGCATTCTCTCGTCTCATCAGGACTGTCACTCTCATAAGTTGCTGAGTTGAAAAAGTGGTATGAGCAAGGTGCATACTTTTATAGGGGAGGGACTACCCCCCCGATTAGGTGGTGAGTGCATGGACTTTTGCTTAGGTGCTGAGGCAGACCCTATCGAGGGGACTAACCAATAGAGAAGTCCCTTAGAGGGCAGAGCACAATAGAAGCTAAATATCTCTGCCCATGAACTCCAAACTAAGTAGAAACACACTTTACTTTCTGTGAATAGCTATCCACCATTACCATCACCATCACCGTCAGGTATTGTTTTTTTTTTATTTTACCCATTCTGTGCTGGTTCTCCCTCTTTTTTTGTGATCCTGTTATAAATTCAGCATGTGTCTGTATGAAGATTGTATTATATCTCCTCTTTATGTGTGTGTGTGTTTGTCTGAAGAATGATTAAATTTTACCCAAACATGCCTCATCTTTTAAGCTATCATGCACTCTAAAGAACCCAGGCTCTTCAAAAGACTTAAACAGCTGGGATAAAAACATCAACTTGCTTCTTTTTTCCTTTATCAATGTGTGAAAACTACTTACTCAAAGTCTGGAAAATGAAATGTACAATGTCGTATACATAGACAGACATCTCTGCCTTTGTATTACCTTGTGCTCATCGCAGCCAGACAAACCCATCAAGCTTTATGGCCCTCTGAGAGCTGCTGCTGCTACTAATTCATGGAGGCAGGCTATAAAGCACATTCAATCTCCACTGTTTCCATGAATATCTGAATAGGCCCTTCCACCAGTCTGTCTCCCATGAGAATAGCCTGTTGAATCCAGGACGTGCAGCCTTGATGGATGATATGCCTGTTTTATGAAGGATGGGGGAAGAGAATGTGATAGTCGTGTGCTTAATTCATGGAGAAATGGACACAGACCTTTTCATTCTGGAGCACTGTGTTGATGATGGATGTTCACTTTATGTTGAAAATGGGCAAAGTCAGTTATCTTTCATAACATGTCTTTCATTGATGGGTGTTGTCCGTGACATCACGTCATTGATGATGTAGTAAACTATTGAGAGTCTTTTACATAGGGAGTAGTGAATAAGGCTGCTTTCAGACAGAATCAGGCATTGCGGCAATGTTAAACAAAGTTCTTCTTCACCTGGGCATTTTCCGATCTGATCAAGAGTTTGTTCTCATCATAATGGACTTGTTTAAAATGTGGCCTTGTTAGTGACTTTCAAATGTGTTTAGAGACCATTTAAATGATTTGCTGAAAACCAGTAGACAGAATCAACCTGAGTGCAACTTTGAGGAGAAATCCTGAATCCTTCTAAATGCCCCAAACACATGTGTAGCCATGCCCAATGCTTGCATTCTGCTTGCACTTGCAATCATTCGTAGGCTGTACTGTTAGCTTCATTACCGCAGAGTAGGTTTAGACACTAAATTAATACACTATGGTATGGAAACTCTGGCAGCCCAGGGTCATAGAGGCAAGATTCAGTATAAAATAGTAGTACCTAATAGTACCATCCCATTACATCCGTTTATTTAAGCTCATCCAGCTCTCCTGCTGTCTCTAACTTCACCCATCCTTTTCCGTCACCAGCCTTTCCACCTTACCTCTGACCATCCATATGATTATTTATGAATGCCGTATTCCTCTCACTAGGGCACCAGTACTAAGTGAAAATAACAGGGAACATTGGGGCTCATCAGAAGCTTAAAGCTTTTTAGTGGAAGCCATCTATCACTCTAACAGACTGTCACCCTGAAGCACACACTCACACATCCAAAGAGGCCTTATGCACATGCACACATTTATATTGTTTGTATGTGTTTCTACAAGACACACAAGAGATTGATCTCACACAAACTGGAGATTTGAAGTTTATTCACAATGTATTGCAAGTAAAGAGTCAGTGTGCTGGCTCTTTGTTGACTTCTTCTTTTGTTTCCCTAAGGCCAACGTGAAACCACATAGTTGTGACATTCAACCAGAGAAAAGATCTTGTTGTTGATGGATTGGACATTAGCAAGCAAGATGCTGGGTAGGGGAGGACGGTGTGCTTTGGCCTGCAGTCTGTTTCTGACTGCAGCTCGTTTTCCTCTGTTTCCTCCGGGTTTTGTGTCCATTGTTGTTTTTGTCGTCAGGTCTTTAGCCCAGGACAAGTTGTCGAGCAAAACAAAAAAAATTGTGAGTGACCTGGTCTTGTAGTTACAAAAGTGTATTACAGACTTATGCAGTGACGGCTGGTCGTGATATTGGGTGGGTGGGCTAACAAATGCATTATACTCATCAATAGTTTGCAGCAACAGCAGCATCATATCCGAGATACCAAGTTACAGCAACAACACTTTATATCTTGTTATAACAAGTGCTCTTGAATAACACTATAGAAGTACTCACAAGAAAGGCCTGGTGCCAAATAAACTCTCTGTATCTCTCTCACTTTCTCTCATGACTATTTTTCTCTGTACACATTAGCACATGCCATTTTTAAACAAAAAATGTATTTGCAAGAATGATGTTAGACTACATAATATATCAGAATGCTCCATTGTGTAGCCGACAAAGTCAGAAAAGGGTCCA
>JAVQJF010040730.1:0-37140 GCA_036023855.1 Gadopsis marmoratus | reverse complement strand
GCGCGCGCCCTGTTGTAATATTGCAGTTGGTAACCCCACAATCCAATAATAGCAATGCAGTTTAAAAAGTGTTCGTGTGGTTTCCAGCCTATAAATGTTGCTTTGTCTTTCTTCCTCGTTGCGCAAACGTTGTTTCAAACATGCATTTTCCTGTTAGCTGCAGGTCTTATCTGTGTGTAGCGTCCTTATTTCTGTGCGCTTGTTCTCTCTGCTCACCAGCCGTTGTCTCTCCCTGCCCAGATCCCTCTAGCGGAGATGGAAGCTCTGTCTCTGGCCTCTGAGAAATCCTGGTCCCTAGCTCTGACAGACGACTGGGCCCCCGGCGATTTTAACCCCTTCTTTCTAACCAGTCTGGAATGCAATGTACTGACAGTTCCTCTCTTTCTCTTTCTCCATCCCTCTCGCTCCTCTTCCTCCTCTGCAGTATCTAGTAGTGTTTTCCTTTCCCAGGGCACTTCCAAAGCCACTTGTTCCCCCTCCCCACTACTCTCACACACTGGGGTGTAGCAGGCTTAGGTCGCCGGGGAGAAACCAAATTAATGCTAACTTAGCTAAACGGCTCCTTCGCACAACGAAAAACCTTTAAATTATCAGGTTTTTTTGTATGTTCATAATGGATCACATGATTACTGGTATGTAGAAAGGTGTCACTCATACTAATGAACCCATGGAGGATTCATTTCTGTACTGTAATACTGTAATTTCAGCCAGTGCTGCGCGTCCAGGCCGGCGATGCAGTGCAATCGATTTATTTATCGCCATCAGGCTTAGAAACAGAGAGCCTCGGGCCAACGCATGACAAGAAGTCGCCGTTAATTGGATTGTGCTGGGACAAATACAATGGAAGGGAAGGGAAGGGGGAGTGAAGAGGTAGAGGAGTACAAGAGGCATTGAAAGACCCTGGTGAATCTAACCATGTGCCCTCCAACCTTCTCTTTCTCATTCCACCTTTCCAGCCTAATGTGTGTTACTCTCCAGTCCAGTCCAGTAGAGTAGTGCGCCTCCTCACCTGCCAGTTTGCAGTTTTCTCTCCTTCGCCTTACCTCTTATATTTCTTCCTCCGTTCTCTCTCTCTCTCTCTCTCTGTAACCTCTAATCCTCCGACTCTTTCTCTGTCCTCTTCGCTCTTTCTTCTTTTCCTCAGTTTCCTGTCTTTTTCCTATGTGCTTTACATGTGAGGCCACGTCTTTTCTCATAGTCCTTTCCTATCCGTCTTCTTCTGTGTTTGTACTGTCTTCTGGCGTTGTAGTAGTTTTCACTATGTTTGCGCTGGGTGTGGGGGGGGGTCTGTGAAGTGTGCCATAGCTCCAGTAGCTCTGTGATGAATGTGAACTGGATCTGTGATGGGTCGAGCTGCAGGACACTGCCATAGCTGACACGTAACCATGAAGCAGGCTGATGCAAAGTGGGGGGGGTCTTTCTTTAAAAAAAGAAAGCGCTTGGAAATTTCAGCCTAACGGTCTTGTTTGTGTGATCTGTGGCAGCTCCAACATGCAAAGATCCTGTCTGTTTTCTGTGTACGCCGATGACCACATTCTGTTTTAGACTGATATCAGCTGTGAGTGTGTTAGAAAGAGTGTGGATGTGCTTTAGTTAAAGAGTTGCCCCAAATCACTCGAGCTCCAGAGGGACCCTGATTCTCTTCTCCCTTTCCCCAGCCAGAGCAGCTCGATCCTGGGGAGCCACTGGAGGACAATTTGCTGAGCGTTAGGAAGCCCACGGTGGGACGCACACACTCCCTGCCCAATGACAGCTACATGTTCCCCCCCCTGCAGCCCTTTGGCGACGCGGCCCCGGCTCCCGCGCAGCTTCTAGCACAGACACAGGGGCCCCAGCACACACTGGGAACCCACAGGGCCCAATCAGGTACATTTATTTATTTATTTGTTTTGATCCAGAATTTGTGACACCTCATTAGGATACGACAGAAATGGGGAGGCCTTTTATTTGTTTAACCTAATGCAGGTTGGCATCAGTCTAGGAAGCTGCAGCTCACTTCCTGTGAGAATCTTCACACCTGCTGTAACTGTTTTGTTGCCTTCCTCCAGCCTCCAGTGGCTCGGTGCGTTCACAGCCGGAGGAGACTTCCCAGCAGCTGACCGTTCCCACAGACCTCTTCAGACCCATCAGCCCACACAGCCACTCGGACTCGGAGAGCATACCGCGACTACCCCCTCCCAGGCGCACACGCACACTCAGCCGCACGCTCCGCAGACAGGTGACTAAATCATACAGTTTCCAATTTTTACTTTACGCCAAAGTCACCTTTACAGTCTTCTCCTGTCTAGTACAGAGGCTTTTACTGATTTTAATGATAAAAGCACCTTTATATTAGTGATCTTTGAAACTGCTGGAGTGTTTGGTGAAAATCAAAACCTATAGAATTACAGTATACAGTATTAGGGCCTATGTTTGCACAAATAAAATTAAGTTTAGCAATAAAGTTGTAATTTGAATTTTGAGAAAAAATTATTTGTTAATGCCGAGAATAATATTCATAGAAAAATGTTATATTTTGCAAAAGAAGTCATAGAATTATGAGAGAGATGTTGTAGTATTTTGGAAAATATTAATACTAATAGTAGTATGGGTCATCTGTAATAATGAATATAAAAATCTTTTATTAAATCATGGATAGACCAAAACAGAGGTCAACGGCATCAGAAAAAGATTCAAGTGTGTCAGTGAGCACTGAGCTTTATTACGCGTTGACATAAATGACTGTATTCTTATCGTCGTACAATGTAGACTTTAATCTCAGACTTGTTTCTAATATAACTACAAAAATGTTCTTGAATTATTACAAGTTTATTCTCAAATGTGGCTCTAGGGCTTTGCTGCAGAGAACATTTGGTTTGGAGTTTTCCTAAATCTCTTTCCTCGTTGCATGTTCTAAACAATTTCACTTTTCTTCCCCCTTCCTTCTCCCCTTCTTCCCGGTATTCCTGTTGACTTATCTGCCGTCTCATACTCCACATTCGTATCTGTTATCCTCTGACTGCAGCTCAGTTGGGCCCAAAAGCCGCCCGACCCTGAGCTACTTCTCAAACACAGATACTCCTGTTTCTGAAACAGCAGCCAACAGCAGCCTTCAGCTACCACTGGGCCTTTCAGAAACACTGGACTCCATGTTCATCTTCCAAGACAGACACACTAAACACACACAGACACACCCTCCTTTTTTCCCTTTGTCACTCATTTGATTTTTGTCTAACCATCAGCCACGAAGCATCTAAAACTCTCTAACAGGTAGCTTTGCTTGTAGGAGACCTTAATGGGACTTTAAGTTTATTCATTCGTTCTTATACAAGCAGCAGGAGCTAGGTGTAACAGTGCGTCAGTGGATTATTTGGTAGCTGAGTGATAGAATGTTTTCAAGCCAGGCCAAGATGTTAGTTGGCTGAGAAATGTACCCACAATGCAGTGCACTTACTATACTACAAACTATACAACTCAGGGGATTGCTACAGAGCAGCAAGTGCTGTCCATATGCATTTGGCCATTTTGTACGCAGTACCACAGTGATAGAGCACTTGTGAATTTTCTATTGACTTGGTTAGTGCTTGAAACGTACATAGTTGTTAACCAGAGAACAGTAGTAATCGCACTCAACCTGATTTAGCTTTAAAAACAAAAAGTCTGACAGGGTGATCGTTTTTTTAGCATTGTTCCAGCGTGCACACTTATTATTTGGTACTTGGTGTTGTATTGCTGTGGCTGGTGATTGGTCTGGCCGGGTTGCGACATCTTTGACCACTAGATGTCGCTGTGGTCACGCCGTTTAGACTCATGCAGGGAAACCCATGATTCCAAACATTTCTCAAAGTGCTGTGCCCTAAAACCCATGCATGCCTTGTTTCCTCACCTCTGTAGAGTTAAGATATTTTAATTGACCCAGTTCAACACAATTTCATTAAAATACTATTATTTCCTCTCCCGTCATGAGGTCACGAGGTCACGAGGACATTTTATGAGTTTTAGCAACCATTGTGCTTACTAACCCTTCCTTTTCCTCTCCTACAGTAGCTATATATTAAGTTCACCCTCTGACTATTGGCCTCACACCCTGTAGATGGTTTTGTTCAGACGTAAAGGATGACGGCATGGAAATGGCTGATCAGAATTTGGTTGTAAATGTAACTAATAAAACTGTGCTGCTGATGGTTTACAGGGTTTTGAGTGAGTGGTCAAAGGTTAGAGGGTCAGGTGGTCTGGTTCAGGGTTCACTGTGTCAGCCAGCGCTCCATCAGCTGAGTCCTTCTGTCCAATTAAAAAGGATTTTTAAAAACAAAATAATTTTTCATCAAATTCATAACCCTTATTTACAAAAAAAGAACAATGTGTGGAGAAAAAATATCCAGAAGAGCCTTAATCTTGATGTTGAGAGGTTCAGGGGAGTACAAGCAGTTAATTTTAGTCATCACGTCCCGTTAAAGACCCCCTCTGGACATGTTTTAAGACATAAAAATACTCAGCTTTGAAGAATCGTTGTGTCTGACATGGGTTTTCAACAAAAAAAAAGTTCAATTAACTTTTTTTTTTTGTTTTCGGTTAAAAATATTAAAATAGCTTCTTCTCCTTCTACCTCATTAAAAAGTAATGCAGAACTATGAATATGCAAATCATTTTCAAAAGTTTAACTGCTGGTCAGAAGATGTCTCCTTTGCACTGGAAGTTTCATGTTTCCACATCACACTTGTGCAACTTGCATATTGGATCAGGATTGCCTTGCAAAAGTAGTTGTGAAGTCACAAAGTCCTGCTGGTACAAACGTACGCTGAACTTGGTTGTAAGGTGAGCAGAGAGAAACGTTCCGTCCTTCAGCAGAAGAATGTGAAAACGGACTTCTAGTGTCGTACGTCATTCTGTACAGCGAAGCTCCAACATCCAAGTGAAGTAACGACAATAATAAGTTTAGAGTGGAGGTGGGGGGGCTTTAACTATTATTCCTCCACCAGATTTGAAAACAAGATACTGGCACTACACAGCAAACTAACCAAACAAAGCTAAAAGACACGTCCATTGATGTCAAAAGTTATTTACCCAACTTACTCTTATCAGATCTTAATATGGAAATATGCCATTGAGTAATGCAGCGTGACCTCTGTGTTCCCATGTTATAATTCATGGAAGAATGTTACAATTCAAAGTTAACCCCACACTTCCTACAATGAGAAGCACATAGGGGACTCTGGGAATCTGCAGGCCGGACAGTGAACTTTGACCCAAACTGCTGCTTCTCATTTTCATCACCTCAGACTAACTAGTCTCCCCCTCTCATCCTCCCTGATACCCCGTACCCTCACTCTCCTCCTCCCTTCGTCACTTCGCATATTTACCTCCATCTCTTCGCCCTTCTCCCCTCAATATTTCACCCCCCCCTTTCCCCTCCATGCCCCGTCATCCAGGTTGCAGTGTCTACTGATTCTCAGGAGGCCCTGTGTTCAGACGGAGGGGAGAGCAGTGAAGGACTTGTGAATGTGGCCTCTCTGGGCCTCCCTCCATCCCCCTCCACCTCCTCCCCCTCTAACTCTCCCTCACCCTGCTCCCATCATCATCAGCAGCCCTCTCTCTGCCTGGTCCCAGTCACATCAGGCGCCTCCCCTAATCCCTCGCGCCCCAGCAGCGTGCACACCCAGCTCCATGGCCAGCACTGCCTCGCCTCCTCCGCCCCTCCTCCGCCCTTACCTGCCAGGCCGCAACAACAGGAGGAAGCCTCGGTGGATAAGGAAGTGTCCCTCATTACCCGCGCAGGGTTGGTTGGCAGTGATGACATCATGGCGGAGGACAGCGGTGATGGTGGTAATGAGGGCTACAGTAGCTACGTGGGCAGCCAGGAAAGCCGGAGTCCATGTTTGAGGCAGCTGAAGAGGTTCCACAGCGTTGACACGCAGGGCCGCAGCACCCTCCTGCCCCGGCCGCGCCCTTACTCCTGGTTGGACGACCCGCGGCGCCACTCTGTAGAGGTATGCTCCTCGGTGGAGTCCAGCCCCCAGCGCAGCACCACGTCCACCTCCTCCGGCTTCGTGTCGCGTGCCGACAGCCTGCAGATCCACAGCCAGACCCCGACTCAGACCTCACTGCCCTCACCCCGGCGCAAGAAGAAGATGAGCCCGCCCTGCATCTCAGTGGACCCCCCTGACGGACTGGAGCCTCAGTCTGGCCTCTACCCAGGTTCTGGTGGACTCGGGGGCATGGGGCTGGGGGGATTAGGTATGCCCCCTCCTCTGCCCAGCCGGGACACCTGCCTGAGGAGGAGAGCGCCCTCCAGTGACTCCAAGGACTCCTTTGACCTGGGAGTTGGCGAGGGTTCGGGACAGGACAGGGGCTCGCCAAACCCCAACACCAACCCCAAGCTATTGACTCTTCCCAGTTTTTCCTTTGAGAAGACAAGCTCTGAGCACTGAACACTGATACTCCAACACACAGATACACACACACACACACACACACACACACACACACACACACACACAGCCAGACGAACCCTCCACACACACAAACACACGATGCACTCGTGTTTCTGTGATGATGATAGTTCTAGTAATAATGCTGTAGAGAGTAATAATGGTAAAACTACAACAGTGAAAACATCCTTGGTTTCATAAGGAGTGCAGTACTGTAGTAGTGTGGCCATCCCTTGTCTTTGTATTGTTACTGCCAAAACAACCAGAGAAGAAGAGAACATATGAAACAACAACACAAACTGTTTCTCTTCTGCTACACCTGCATGCCACTGGCTGCAGCTTGACCCCATAACCTCTGGAGTGACATCAGCGCCTGGGATTTGGCGCCCTCTGTGGTCGCCATCTGAACTGCCTGGTGTTGCACAGGGTGGGCTTTGGAGTCAGTGGAGGTACAAAGCAATATGAACGTTTTAGAGACACTATTTTCTTAAATTATTGGGCCATAGTGTTTGTACAGGATGTTGTTTTATAATTTCATTCGACTGTTGTTTTCATGTCTCTTTTGTGATTTTTTTCCCTTTTTTTTTTTTGTCGAAATGGTTTGTCTTTGTCTCTTTTTTTCAGTGTAGGATATTTCTAGCTTTCTTGGTTTACTGAGGAAAGTGAACGTTTTTCAAAGTGCTGAAAACCATGTATTTGTAGGAATAATATATAAATATATATATATAAAAAATCAAGTCATTAAACTGAGCTTGGATTTTTAAGCACACGTATTAGATGGTGGTGGTTTGATTGTTTGAGGAAAAAGGAGGCTGCACTGCACAAACAAACTTTATCATTGATTACTTGATTCTCTTGAGTGTCTCAGAAAGTCCTGAAGTCTCTGTACACAAGATGTGAAGCCTGAAGATCTGTTTGAGAAAAATACCACAATTGTTTTTTCCTGACTTGAAGTTTGTTTTCTTCTTAAAATGTGCTAATCAAAATTTTCACGTTGTGTGTTCCTGCAGCAGATTTATATCCTGCTGGACATCAGAGATTTATATTTATTCTGTCACCACAGACACATGACACATGATTTATTATGTCTGTGCATTTGTGCAACCTGATCTCGTGAGACGGAGCTGATCTTTCCGCTGCCATCGTAGGTGAGTAAAATGTTTGTTGTACAGGCCATAGAGTCTGAGATCAGAGAGGGAGCTGTGTGAAGTCCTCAAGTGATGTCACTCAAGTTTGAAAATGAAAAGAATCTCAGGGTGTGGAGTTGGATAGAAGTGAGACTTCTGTAGGCTGCTCCTAAACTCTGCTGCAGACTACAGACTACATCAGCTGCTACTAGCATAAGACACTTGAATCTCCAATACAACTGTTGACATCTGTCTGGTGTAGACGGGCTGCTGGGTGGAGGCAGCAGGTGGAATCCAATGCTAAACACTGAACTATAAATCAAAACCTATGGCGTAGGCATCTTCAATGGGACCCCCGTTAATTACTTGCATAAGCATACGTTTGGCTAAATTGGGAAAAACATCATGAACGAGATAATTGGGTTTTCCCAACTGCCACTACCTCCACACCAGTTTCCAATCTCCACCTCCACATTTCGAGACTTTGTCGACGCAGGGATTTAACTGTAAGAGAAAACTGTGGGTTGGGATACATCCCCAATCTCATCATTCAGCATCGAGAGACCACCTTCCCTAAAATCTGTTTTATCCCTTCAGGATCAGGTGGTGGAGGTTGATGAGTGTTACACACAGGAGGCATTGTTTTAAAATGTCTGTACCTTTTGTCAGTACGTTGTTATCAGTGTCTAGCAGCAGCAAGGTAAAGAGATTGAGCTGCATATGAGATCAGTGTCAGAAAATAAAACTCATTTCTGGAGGGTATTATATATTTTGAACAGGATCTTTATCTTCTCCTTTGTGCAAGAGAAAATGTTATTTATAACTTTTTTCTATTTTTATGTGTTTGATTTGAACTAATTCACGGAGGCACAATTATACGGCAGCAAGCGTGACTCTGGATGTTACAGCACCAGTGACGTACATTAGCAGGAGATAAACGTGGCCTAAAATATCCTGCCCGACTTTAGCACACACAAACAGCAGCACGTGGGTAAAGTATGCAGGGAGGCAGAAAACATGGCAACACAGCCCCAAGTGGAAGAGAATGTATCTAATGAGGCACTAAAACATTATTATACAACCCTCATCTCTGCTGTTAATGATCAGTACGAGTTGTCATAACAAGCTGGGCAACATGATCTTTTACACAAACGAGCCCAGATTTCATCTTTAATAGAGCGTTGACACTGGCAGGCAATGTGACAATGTCGAAATCTAAAGATACATAGAGGAAAACAAGACTCCTTAATCATTATTATCCACAAGTGATCTGGCCTCTTTTTTAATGCGCTTTAAAGTTTAAGTATTTGGCTTGAGTTTTTCGCATAAGAATTAATTAAATTATTAAACTATTCCTAATTATGAAAGTGCAGGAGTGAAAGAGAACTTCTAAGGCGCTTGTGGTTAATAAACAACTGCCTTTGGATTCCGACTTAATGACGTGAGCATGAAGCATAGACACAAATCATCTGTGTATGGCACCTTTCCATCAGTTGGAGGGCTCCTGCTGCTAAATAGTTTAGAGACAATAAACAAGGTAAAACTTGTAAGTTTAAACTTGTAGTTTTCACTGATATTTCAAAAGCAAATGAAAGATAGCCAGTCAAAATGCTGCCCAGCAAATTCTCAGTCAGAAGGTGAGACGGAGATGTGGCTGCACCAGAAATGGAAACTGCCTGTATGAGTCGCTCTTCTTTTACTGTCTTTCTTTACAGTATGTGTTGCATCTATAGTATGTGACTGCCTGTATGCCGGCATGCACACTGTTGCATATCGTCAGCTGTTTGAATCTCTCATGTATAACCGTTGCATTTGAGTCACAGTGCTGAGCATCTGATTTGATTGTCCAAAAGATAAGTACCAGAATCGTCAAAGAACCATCTGGATGAACAAATATTCCATCTGTTGCACAATAAAAAAAAAAAGACATTTTTCAAGTTGTGCCTCCTTTCCAAACAAAGGCGGTTGCTGGAAATAACGTATCTCCTAGTTCAATTTGTACGTGAACCACAATTTTATTTGTATATACAGTAATAGTGTTTCTGTCCAATGTTTAATATGTTCATACAAAACATAGCATTAATATTTTGTGTGTTTTTACAAAAAGAGCCAGGGCATGTGCCATTTCTGGCTACCTGGATTAGGAAGGACATTTGCAACTGCGGAAATGGTTCAAAACATTTCTTATCGTGCAGCAGGCTGGATTTAATTTTTTATCTGAGGTTTCTGGAAATATCTTCAGAATTCAGGGTATTTGTTTTTTGGATAATTGATAGCCAGTTGTTTGTTTGTGTGTGTGTGTGCATCAGTTTGCACATGTGTGGGCTTCACGCTCATCTTATTAAAATGCAGACCTGTTCTGGTAGCTTTATAATCCTGTCGGGCATAAATGTTACTGACAACAGTATCACAGGCACTCCTATAGATCAGCTTGGTGATTTGAATTAGCATCCTGCTAAACAGCTAGCAAAACAAAGCTACTGCACAGCCCCTAAGCATTGGATGGATATTTTGTTTTGTGCAAGCCTTTTAATAATTCCTCAGTTTGCACAGGCAACCATGCATATATATATACAAAAGTTCAGACAAATATGATTGTCATAGGAAAACTCTTAAGCAAAATCCTTTACTCACCAGGCTTGAATTGTGACCCTGAAAAGTTTGTACTGTGACGGACGCCAGGTGTAGTCAGCCTGCACTCGCAGCAGTCACAGTGGATTCCAATGGAGAGAGAGTGACAGCAAAAGAAAAGTGTCAAAGCTTTCAACAACTTAGGGCTGTATTTATGTAAATGTAAATTATGTAATGTAAATGCTACCATGCTGATGTTGAGCAGGTCTAATGTTTACCCTGTTAACCATCTTAGTTTAGCGTTTTAGCATGCTAACACTTGCTAACCGGCAGTGTTAGCGCTATTTTGACGTATTGACGCTAGATGGCAAGTCAAGGGACAAAAGTTATTATAATTCATCCTGAGGGGAACATGAACTGTCATGACATTTCACAAGTGCTCTGTTTCAGTTGCAGCCACACCCACAACTGATGTCACAGTGTTCTGACACACCTTGGAGTACACTTGTACATCACTGCAACAAGGTGAGCCTTTAAATCACTGGAGGTCAGCAAAATCTATTTGCACAATTTTCAGCTGGTGTTAAGTTGCTCTTTAAAACCAATCATGTTAAATTCCAGGGCGTCGCCAAAATCAGTCGGCTTCATCTTCGGGGGCCCGTGAATGCCTGTACAAATGATAATAGCATCCATTAAGTATTTTTTGAGCCTGGACCGTCAGACAGAAGGATGCCGCTAGTGGACGCAATCAAGCAGGGTGTTGCTGCAGTGTGTGTGCCCAGCAAAGCTGCCTTTGATAAAAAAAATAAAAGTTTTAAAAATATAGTCTAAATCATTGAGACTCATCCATACAAAATCTGCTACGAATTTAAGTCCAGTAAGAACTTGCATTAATCACCAGAAATTATAGCGACGACAAATCTCTCTTCTACACATTCAACTACTTGTTCAAATGCATGAAAACCTAAAGACACTCTTGAAGAACTTGTAGTTTTACACAACCCACCAAAAAACCCCATTTCAAACACGATTATTACATTCACGTCCAGTGAGGTTACTCTCACCTGTCTTGGTCCTTATATAATCTCATTTCAGCATTTCACGGCTGACAGTAGGGCATCTGAAACGTGCTGGAATATTCTGAACTCCTGGATCAGGTTTGTTATCGATCGCTGTAGGTCTGTATGATTAGAGCCTCCCTGTCTATATCTGATGTCTCATTTCCATCTGCGCTTTAGTTATTCGACCCCACTCTACACCCAGAGAACATACAGAATAACACTCCAACAGCCTCACTAAACCAAATTAAGATGGCTGATGGCCTCCAAAATAACAATCTCTCCTCGTCAACAGGGGTGGAAATTAGTAACCTGGCATGAAAAAAACAAAAGAGTGATGGGCATTAACACAAGACCTTCTTGTTTACCAGTGTTAGTCAGTGTCTGGCAGAGGCCTTCTGGGACATCAGCCATAATAGGTGGTGCAGAGCAGCGAGAATGGAGGGGGGCTTTACTACACCAAAACAAGGCAAACTAAAGATATGGCTGCTACTCCAAACATGGGACTGGAGCCTGAAGCTCTGCTCATATGGCACAGTGACTTGGATTAAAGCACCTGATCGAACAAGCTTCTGCGTTCTACTTTAAATTGTTAAACATCACAATTTAACGCACGTGTCAAATATGGGTCGATGTCCTTGGACTTGTAAATAGCTCAGAAATTGAATTTCCATGTGTACAGATAATTAATTTACATGTCACCTTCACAGAGACACCTTCACTGTCTGCTGTTTTAAGGAAAGAAGTGACAAAAGCTCTGCTGTGTCCGTGTTCTTGCAGCATGAATTGTTATGGTAGCTTTTGCAAGTTGTGTTACTGTTACACGTCGGTCCGAACTTTAAAGTGTTGCCTAACCCTAAACTTGACATCTCCTCCACATTCCCCACAGTGCTTGTGCTCAAAGTGTCAGGTGCAATCACACTTATTGTATGGGAGTTGCAGTTTTAGTTTGAGCACTCAAATGAGTTAGAGCTGAAGTGTAAGCATCAAAGGAAGCTTTGGTGCAAGTTGAAGTGTTAGTGTAATTGCTGAAAGCGTTCAGTTTAAGCTCTATAGGAAGTCGAGTTGTCAGTTTGTGTGTGAAAGGTGGACGCAGTCAAACTGTCAGCTGAAGTATAAGCCATGAAAGGAAGTGAACTATCAATTGTGCAATCTCTAAAAGCAGTTGAATCGTCAGTTTTTCTCAATCTAAAGTTCAACTGTTCCTACACTTCAACTGTGTAAGAAACTGAAGTTGAAGGAGTTGAGCTGTCAGCAGAAGAGTAAAAATATCAGTTATGTAGACACTGAAAGCAGTTGAGCTGTCAAAGAGTTAAAGATGTAACCAGTTTTCTTTTCAGATGAAGCACTAACCAGCTGTGCAGCACTGAGCACAAACGTTCTCTAACTGCCTTATGAGTCATGATTAAGACTTAATCTGAGAGTTGTAGTGGTTCCCACCTCGTGCATGAGAGTAAAGATCATCAATTCTAGATTATATTTGTATCACTTCAAATAATTATTGGTGATGGAAGGCCCTGCTGTGAAATAAGAGCACATAACGAACAACTCCCAAAGCCCTCCAAGAAATGCGGCAGAACATTTTGTGAAATCCTTTTAAATGCAACACATATCTGTTTTCATACTGACATTGATCTGATGTGGTGCCACAGTCTGCAGTTCAGCTCTGTCTGAACTTTTCGAACTTTGTTCCTTCAGCGTCCAATCAGCCAGTCCTGGTATTCTCTATCGATTCCCGCACAGGTGAAACCAGCCCCATTATAACAAGGCTCACGATCCGGTCATTCATCTGGAATCCAGTCTTTATAGTTGATGTCAGGCTGACTCTGTGGCGTCTGAGGGCAGAGATAAGGTGGATCTGTAAGCCTCATTCGATTCCACATCTGAAACAGGAAAATACCTGATAGACTCTTTAACTGCGTGCTCTGTGGGGAGATCAGCGGAGGTTTCTGAACTAGGCACGCTGGTTCATGCTTGTGTGACACGGTCCAATTATATAAAGAAATCACTCACAGTTGAGCCTCTGGAGGAAGGCGGCGAAAACATAGAATCGGAGTCTGCAGGTGGATGCTGTGCAGAAAGTTTGGTTGTTGAAGTGCCGTGATTTTAATACACAGCAGCTTGGTTATGGTAAAGAGGGAGCCGTACATTGTCTTCCTAATTTAAAATAATGGCGTCTGTGTCCTGGCAGGTAGAGGTATTTGAAAGGATGTATAGGGGACCCTTAAGAAAGTTGTTATAATTTCATTGGGGAATGGGCTCAAGTACTGTGCTCATGTGACTTTCTATCCAGAGTGTATGATCAACTGTTTCAATACCACTTTATAGTGTTTTGAAGTGGCATTATGTATCTTGAAAGTATAACCTTTAGCTTCCGCTCATCTTTATTGACGCACCAGTCTACTATCCCATATTGGACACATCCAATGCAGGATGTATTGTTTCCTCAAAGGTTCCCTGTGGAGCTTTTGACCTTTGTTCCTGATTTGTTCCTTTTTGTGGAAACCCAGTCCCACCAATGGTTTCACATTATTCCATTGATCTACAGGTGGCGGCATTGTGGCGAGATACGCAGAAATGTGCTTGCAAAGGCAGGGAAGAAGAAGACTGCAAGCTGGTAAACATGGAGGTAAACAACACAGGTTTCAAACATTTAAGAAAATTCAATTTTGCAAATGTTTTATGTGGAAGGAAACGCATTCATCGCGTTTGTTAGACCCCAAGGATGGGTTTTGGTGAGTAACAGTGAATGTAAATATAACTTAGAACTCCACAGGGCACTTGTGGTGGTGAGCCGGTAACACGCCTAAATTACAGACCTGCGATCAATATTCATCAGTATAACTTCACTCCTCTATTGCAAGGGGTGCATTTGAAATGTGTTACAGTGACCAGAGCAAAGCACAAGTTTGAACTGGCTCACGCACTATTGGATGTGTTGCCGCGGCTGACTGGACCAAAAACTCTGCCGTCTTTGATCCAGGACACAACAACAGGCGTGACGTTATGTTCTTCAGTTTTAATCGCTTTGCTTGCACATAGTATCATATTTGAGTGTGGTCAGAGTTATCCGTTTTGTTTTGCACATTTTACCGAGGGAAACAAACTTGTAATTTCAGCTGCAGCATTTTCAGATAAAACCATTTCCATGTGTAGGCACAGGCAGCATGCCACCGGCTTTATAACAGTATTGGTATTTTCAGGGCCTGAGTAGCAGGGCTTGCTGCTGCTGCCCGTCCCTTTGTGAAATCTTCAGACACAAACATGAATAATCTAATAAATGATTCACATTTTAAACACAAATGGTAAGCCAATTTAATTATTATGCACAATTTCACTGCATTTCTATCCTCAGTTTAATTAAAGAAAGTGGAAGGCCTTTCAAGTCCTGAATAACAAAGGATGACTTTAATCATTAATGAAACGCAAGCATCTGTGCACCAGTGAATGGAACTTATTAAACTACACTCTTACACACACACACACACACATATATACAGTATATATATATATATATATTTATATATATATATCAAATCAAATCAAAAAGAAACGTCATCCCGACTCTCAACATTGCCGGGAGTGTGTACACACAAGACCCAGCTCGGGAGAGAAAACTGTACAGGCCCCGGCCTCGCTCAATTATTAAACTGAGCTGGGGAAGGATAGAAGGGATCAACTCTAATAACCAGTGTTTGTTCAAAGCATTAGAAGACAAGGCTCGCACAGCATCAGACCCATCTAGAGACTGATCTGAGAAATGCTACCACACAAAGATCTCCTTTCCATTTAACACAGAGATGCACTTTATTTATAGTAACATCGGGTCCAGACTTATTGTCTCCCTGCATGGGTGCACAGTTTCTTCATGCCAGCAGGGTGTCAAACTTCAAACCACTTCTTTGGTGCAGCTTCTTCAGCTGTATTGCACCCGAGGGGCTTTTTGAAAGTCACATCTATGTTGAATCGTGAAGACAGTTTAAAGTCAGCGAGCTCAAAGATGCTGCAGATTAACTAGAAGTATAATTCATCCTCGATTATTGGGCTAGTACGTGTGGTGTATAACAGGTTTGGGCTGCAGTCAGGGAAGGAAAACAACTGATTATATATCACTTTATGCCGTGTCTTTTAAGCTCACCACAACCCACCGTACTGTATTAGAACTGACCGAATGAGTGTCCTCAGGTGCCTTTTGCTCGATGAGGTAAAGGCTGGCGAGTTTTAAACATCAGGGAGTCCACACAGTGCACCTTTCATTTGCCTTCAGTCAGCCAGGAACCAAGTGCTGGTTCTTGATATCCAACCTTAGTCAAAGGTAATAAGTGCTGCAGCCTTATCCTCCACATGTTAACAGAACAATAGCCTGGATACATTGCCCCGAGTCACTGATCCTCATTTTCCCTCATGACCAGATCCTGATCGGGCGCCAAGTAATACTGGGGCCAGAACTTTTTATTGTTGAAAAGCAGCTCATGTGATATTATGTAGCGGAGAGCCATTTGTTGTGATTTAGGAACAATGGAACTTTATCCAGAGGAATAAGATCAGCCTTTGGATACACATGATACTTGTTGGTTGGATCAATTTATTGGTTTCGGTCCTTTCGTGGGATGTGTTGAAAGTAACGTGTAGAATATCACCAGCCTTAAGGTATTGTTATCTCATTGTGGCTATAGCTGTGTGGCCGCTTCCACTCCACTGCAGCTCTGTCTAACCTGACTGACACTCAGAAAGATGGGCCTTATTTTTTTTATAATCTTTTTATGCCGTTCACTGCCTCAAGGCAGGATGTCTGGGAGAAAATTATTCAAGACCATGCCACTTTAACTTTTCATCAACTCTTTTCATTATTTCGTCCGTTTATCGAGGGAGGGTCTGCTAATGTTCGTTATTGAAACATACTCACTCTTTTATTTTTTACCACAGTAAGAGCATTAAGATATTCAGCAGATGAAATTACAGGCAAACCGCTGCCACTGCTTTCTGTCTTGCCAAGTCGAACCTTTAGTGCAGTTTTCGCTGAGTTCTTTAATGGAGGAATTCTGCTTTGTGCTGCAACATCCAAACAGATGAGATATCGGCGAGCGTACAGCACACTTCATTATTAGACTGGCCAGCTACACCCAGAATCGACATTAAAAGATGTTGTCTTGCACGAATGTTAAAAAAACCAATCCAATAATGGAAATGCAGATGGTCTAGTGTTCGGTCTTGAGCTGCCGTTGTCCTACAGAGGACAGGAGAGGGTTATCTGCCATGTTAAAACTGGACACGTATCTCAGTTGGGATTAAGGTCAGAGGTACAGCAGAGTGGCAGACAGACAGCCTCTCTTGAAATTAGAACGTCCCCCCCCCCTCCAAGTCGTGCCGGGTGGCACGCGCCAAATACACTCTGTAATTATAAAAAATGATGTCTCGTGTGCCTTTGCCTCCAGCTGTCAAAACTCTGTCTTTTCTACTCCTGCTCTCATGCCTCTCACAGCTCTCCACCACAGTCCATTATTTGTAAAGTTTCTCTTTAAACACACTGAATCTAACAGGGTGTTCATCTTGAATAGGAATCTTTAAATATATATATATATTATTATTATTTTTTTTTTTTTTACTTTGCATTCAGTGCTTAAATTGACTTGACTGTAAAAGACGATTTGGCCGTTAAAGGTACACTCAACCTAAAATCTATCTTAAGAGTATCCTTTGTGGAGGATGGCTGCTTGTGGCATGCTTAATCACAGCAGTTAAATGGATTCCAATGGCTACCCAAAGTCACGGGGGAAAAGTACAAAGTCATCCGTAATAACTTCTCCAACCACTGCTGCATAAATCTACTTCTCTACTATTGAACCAAAAAGTTGCATTTTGATTCAAACGAGTGGGGAGCGGTGTCTCTTTTATTTGCAGGGACTCATAGTGACTAAACTTAGCTGAAAATGAAAGCAGCAGAAATAAAAACAAAAACCAGGGAACAGACATGTAGCACCCGGCTGACAACAGCTTAACAAAACCTCGGACACAGAATATAGAGACTTGTGACAAATTAAAGAGAGGATAATAATAAATGGGTTAAACAATTGACAGCCTTTCTATACAGGCTCACTGAATGCTTTGATGACTATTACAATGATGTGAATTTCAGTTGACGAGATATTAATCCAAATTAACCTCTTTGACGGATTTTGGAGCGACATGGTACCATCAAAACACCAAATGAGTGTAGAATGGTGCTTAGGGAAGTGGCTGACGTACAATTCCCAAACCAAGCAGTTGGTCCTCATCCTTGAAGTCTTATCTCTTGTAAAACCAAAGCGCGGTGTTAGTTATCTTAATGCAGTAACTAAAAGCGTGAATATCTGTATTCATACGAATGTGTTCAGCATTAAATTACAGTAAAATTATCATGTCACCTTTTTACAACACTGCTTGTCTTTGTGTGTGTGTGTGTGTGTGTGTGTGTGTGTGTGTGGTCGGGTGTGACCCTGATTCTATCTGTCACCTCATTCCTTCACCAGCCATGATTTACTTTCCCTCTCCACCTGTTAATGCTGGGCAGGTAGCATTTTAATGGCTAATCATGTGGGTGGGGCTGCCCACAGTTTCTATGAGGGTCAGTTAGAGCCACCAGAGAAAGAAAGTTGCATATTGATAGCAATTTCTCAGAATAGGGGGGCTCGAAATTATTATCTAAAATATCACTTAATGAACCCTTAGGATAATCATCAAAATTGCTTCAGTATGACTGAATGTAATGAGTCACCACAACTTGTCAATTCAATACACATTTGGAAGCCTGGCAGTTAATTAGCAAACCTAACAGATGTTGTCTCTGGAACATGCAGCAATCATCACTTCGAAGTACGGCTGTCACCAGATTCCATTCACGGAATCTGAGGATGTGGTTCATGGAAATGTTACCCAGCTGAAAGGAGAAGGATCACTGACACGCGCCACTCCCTGTTCATGAGTACGCAAATTTGCATGAAGTAGCTGTCACTGGTAAAACCATCTGCAGTGCCTCTTCACGTGGATCGGCTCGCTTGCTCGACAAGGAATTCATGTCGACTGTAAATCCGCAGAGAATATTCACACTTGTCGCACAGTGCGCTGCGGGTGCTGTCGACCAGCCTGGGGGATCTGACTCGGGCTCCTCAGAGGAGACGTAAGGAGGGCACCGCACCCGGGGGAGCGAGGAGGATACTCTTTTAATACCATGAGAGAGCGTTCATTGATGACGAAGGAGCTGAGCTGACCCTGCCGTCACTTCAAACGGACCCAAGTCCTTGCAGATTACTCCCCTCCTTGTAAAGACACAGCACGTGCTCATTTACAAAGAGGGAAAGTCTTGTTTGTGTTTTCCTGCTTGGAGCTCTGTTTTCTCACTGATGATGAAAGTACCAGGTGAGGGAGGAACATAGATAGCCTCTAAAAAGACAGAGAAGTGCACGCAAACACAATCTTTTTCAGTTTAATGTCTCTCCTGTGCCAACGCTCCCCTCTGTTATTAACCAGCCTCCACTCTCAGAGCCGTTCAAGCCTGCGGGACATGAAGCCCCTACAGCCGATGCGCTCTATCGCCTCTTCTCCAATTCGTCTCATTCCAGCGTGCAGTGATGGAGCCTGTGGGCTGCCGAGTCCAGGCTGTTCCGGTATGCCGACCACTGGCCTCTCGCTCTCCCTGTCCGCCACCGAGCACCGTCACTGAATGTCAAATATCACTCCCAACCATGGAGCTCACTCACACACCACACTAAGAACAGGTTCCAAGGAACAAACAGACGCCGACGTGTGTGTGTGTGTGTGTGTGTGTGTGTGTGTGTGTGTGTGTGTGTGCAGGAGGACTATCTTGGGTGTTGCAGATAAAGGACTGGTGTCTGTTGGGGAAAAGGATTATTGTTCAGCTAGGCAGCGCTGAGTAAAATGTGGAGAACAAATAAGATAATTAAATTTGTGCATTTGAGCTGTTTGCCAAAGTGAGTTTCCTAAAGGGAAAACAGGATTTAGCTATTCTATTCATTTCTGTTAATTGATTCCAAGTTGGTTTTTTTTATGTCAAATATATTTTAAGGTATTGTTGGTCGATTATATGCAGATACAGAGTGGACAAAGTAACAGCTAAAAAGCAATTCTGAGGAATCACTGATGGGTATATTACAGCACTGATCTTTCTGCATGTACAGCACCTATGAGGGTTTCCACACTGAACAATGTCTCCTACAAAATGCATTTGAATAGTACAATTGGAGCCTGTTTTGGTCGAAAGCAGAAGTCACAGAAGTCATAGGCAGGATGACTGAACAGACGATTGTTGATGCCTTTGCCGATTTTAACATCATTTTATTATTAATTTTCTTATTGGCCGGTGGGGCAACGTGCATAAAAATTCTAATCAGGCTGCTGTGGTAGCAGCAATTTCCAATATGTTTATTTCCATTTTAAATGTTGAAATATATTATAAAACAGGCAGATTTCTATTCCCCTCAGTGTATTTTTAGCCACGCTAGAGGCCTTGCTTTAAAGGGATGCAAGTGTCGGTTGGTTCTGTCCACCATTTCAGCGCAGGCTGAAATATCTCAAGTTTGTATGGATTGCCATGAAATTTAGTACATACGTTCATGGTCCGCATTGGCTGAATCTGGATCTAAAACTGCCTTTGGTGCTCCCCTGACTTTATCTCTAGTGCCGCCACGATGTTGACATTCATGATCGTGAATGAAATGGCTCGACAAATATTGGATGGATTGCCATGAGACTTGGTTCAGACATTGATGTCCGTCTCATATCTTTGCTGATCCTGTAATCATATCTCTAGCTCTCCATCATCAGCTTACATACCCAAAGCAAACTGAATGGTGTTCTTGAACCATTTGGAGTACATGCATGACCTTGGCGTTTTTTGAAAGGAAACACTCTGAATTGTTGCTTCCAACAGTCAGAATCACTCCAAGTGGAACAGAGTGACATCATTTTAAACACACTGAAATAAAAGGTTTCTACTTCCGCCTGAATATTTACTTCTGAATATATATCTGCAGGTGACTACAGCTGGGACTTATGAACTGGAAGACACAATGAGACTTTAGCTTGAAACCTTACCTACTCCCAGTTCAAATTTTATGACAATACCACAAAAAATGAATCTTTTATACACATATTTATGAGGGTATGTATAGGCGCTTCCATTACTGGACAGTTGGAGACTCCAAAAGGACCCTTGGTTGTGTATATAAGAGTCAAAACAGAGGTAGGTGCAAAGGTATAAAGCAAAGGCAGCAAACTATTTACAAAATAACATTCTAACAATAAAACTGAAAACTATTTGCACGACCTTGTACATGACCTTTTTACATGTTATTAGCAATCAGGTGTAGGGAAAACACACAAAAACACATCACGGAAGCAGTTCACAGCTTCACTTCACAGCTCTGTGCCTTGTGAAGGCCTGACTCTCCCCCTCCTGTTCTCTGCATCTTGGCTGGCCACAACCAACTCTGGGGAGTCTGGGGGGGGACTCCTGAAGTGTATATTTAAATTTCTGTGTCCGTTTTGCCATTATAACATCTACAAAAACCACACAAAGTCCCAAAAATCTCTTCTTAGGTGTTTTGTGCACGAACGCACGCACGAATTTCACTTTACTCGAGACAATTATCGGTTACAGTTTGATGAAACCCCCTAAAGCGACATATCCCCGTCTTCAGAATCTCATTGGCTATTCGACACGCCAATCATTATTCTGATGTGCTGCAATTGGCTCGTTTATTAGACGAAAGAAGGGGGGCGTGCACTTCCCTTCAATGCAGACTGTCATTGGCTAGCTTAGTCTGAGGTCGGGACATAGAAGGTCCGATTGGGTCAGTGAGGTGTCAATAGAAAGACAGGAAGTGAGCGGACATTTTGAAACGAAGAGAGCGAAAATATCTTCATGTGAGCCAAAGTTATTACAGAAAACGTGCACAACTGTCAACTACTAAGACATGACGCTGCAGCACTCTGTGGGATTTATGGATGTAATAACGTGTTTTGGACAAAACATTTCACTGGATTTTTATCGTCTGGAGCGTTTCTGGCGTCTTGTTGTTGACCTGTGGATTTCTGTACAACGTCAAAGGTACGATGCGATAAGTTTGTTTACTTGTTGTGGACCGACATTAGCGTTGATTGTATTGCTTGAAATTGGTCGGCGTCACTAGAATCACAAGAATCTAAGCTTTCCAACGATATGCGGCACGAGTTCCAGCTCAGCAGTTCATCTGCATACAGCCAGAATTCTCGGCTGAATATGCAGACGGCCCGCCTGCAAGCCGCCGGAACCGGAACTAGAACAGCTTTTAAGGCAGTTTACTATTTTGGCAAAGTATGTCATCCGGGGTGCCATGAAGTTTTGTGCAGTTGTATTTGCTGATGCGCCATTAGCTCCAGAATCAGTTGCGTGAGGATCATTTTTAGGCGACAGGGTTGTCGCACCAGACCAGAGGGGAATGAAATGAAGAGGACAGACGGCTGCCATGTTGATTAGCCTATAATCAAGTTTTAATGAAGTGTTTGTCTGTGAATGGCTGCTGTGTTTATACTCGGAGCATCTCCTGCCTGGCTGGACAGGTCTGAAGCAGAATAATCTGGACAGATCAAACCCCTTGGCATCACTGCGTGCCCAACCCAGCAGACACGGAACTGGAGACGCAGAAATGTATTATGTTCCGAGCCTTAACTTCGACTGAATAACTTGTTTGTGTACAGTACGTGTCTCTTGTGTTCACACCTTGAAATAGTCTGGTTAAGTTATGTAAGTGTAGCCATATGTTGTGCTTGTTGAAAACCTTCCACAACTTGAGCCAGTGAAGAGGAGCCTGAACAACATCACATCATCTACTGCTGCCACACTTGCACCTTACTTTGCATTGGCTGCTTCAGCATGAGGGGGGGTTTGAGGAGGATCCACCGTCGGCTGCACGGGGATCAGCACACTCCAGGCAAAGGCTCTGCAGTTATCGTATCCCCATGTGGAAATTTGCCTTAAAATTTTTATTTATTTATTTATTTTTAGGGATTTAAAGCCTTCCGCACGCAACTGTTTGTGTCTGTGCAGGTTTGTCTGCAGAACATCAGGACACACGTGCATCGAATATGAAGCAAACAAAGACAAACCTTAAGGCCTTAGTATGAGTAAAGTCCCTGAAATGGACCCGAGGCACGAGCCTGGTGATTTTGATCTTGTATTACTGTGACTTAATCCTCAACCCATTTGATCATTTCCCTGTTTGTTGCCGGTGGTTGAATTTAAGCTTAGAAAGTCACATCCAGTGAAATGCTATCCAGTGGGATTTGGTGGAATCCTATTTTTTGTAAATCCCTTTAATCCAAAGTCTGTCTCTGCAGACCAGAGTCTGTAAAAGCAGCTAGTGTGGCAAGAGGTGGAAACGTACTGAAATTCACTCACCTGCCTTCATCAACTTCTCGTCATACATTTTTATAAACTTGAAAACTAATATCTTCTCTGGTTAAATTGGGGAAGATATCCTCAACTGCAGATGACACATTTCATGGGCCGGACGCCATGAAACATTGTGGCAGGTTCTTCAGATGCGCTGGTCTTATAGTCTGCATTCAGTGACGAGAATCTCTCTTGATGGCCAGCTGAGAAGTCCACTGGACCAGAATCAATTTCAGGAGTAGCTAGATCATTGGGAAAATCTTCCTCGCTTCATTGAGTTAGCTCCCTGCTAACATGAGGCCAGGTTTCATGGTGAACCTGTGCGTAACCATTTTAAATGTACGCTCCGCTCCGCTTCCTATTTATTTATTTATATTTTATTTTAATATTCAGCTGCCCCTAGACCCTCGGGGTCCTTAAAGGCCAAAATTCACTGTATTCAGGGATTGTGATCATTTGATTAATTGCAAATTTGAATATGTGTCACTAATTTACAATGCTTGCATTGTGCTCACAGAGCATATTGCTATATGAATCTGCTTGTCTTGCTTAGTCAGCAGTGACAAGATACATGCACAATGCACAGACGGATGGTCCTGGTGCTGTAGCTTGTCACTATGGGTCCAACCACACACTTTTGCCCCTGGGGATTGTTAATTCTGTCATGAGCAGTCTTAGATTGCAATAACAGTCTTGGTATTTCTAATTCATAAGCAAAGAATAGTATCTGTGTAACTATGTGGTCGTGCTTCCTCAACAATGATGCTTTCTGGGAAACCTCAAGTCTGCTGCAGACTCAGATCTCCACACACAAACCCCAATAAACACACACACACACACACACAAATCCAAGCTTTATACAGCTGTAGAAGACAGCAGATATCGCACCTAAACAGCTTACAGCGAGCTGCTATGGATTTATATATTCATCCACCTAATACCCATTGATCTTTACATAACTTAAAAGGGTTCCTCTCCTAATAAGTCTGTACGCTTGTCTGGTTGTGGTACGGCAGCCTGTAGAGCGGCTGTACAGGACAGGTCAAAGAAAGGTAAAGCAGGAATGAGGCCTGTGACGTGTGGTCCATTAAGGGCGCTCACATTAATCATGCATTATTGCAGAAATGTGTGTCCGCCGGACGATGGTATGCGTGTATAATGTTTGGCTTTTCCTGGTGGCCACTGATTGGTTGTGGCATCTCACGCAGAAAATAACTGTATCTGGTGTGGAAAATTTTACACCCAAGAAATGTTGCCAGATTGGGCAATTTTCCACCCAATTAAGATGGAATATGTCGGTAAAAATTAGTTTAGGTTGGTTGACAACGTTTTGGCTTGGTTTTTCGTAGTGTGTACCTTTTTTCCAAATGTTCCTATTCCTTTCTTGCTAATGATGATGTTTTTGAACCAACCTGATCAATCACCAGAGGCTTCTAGCTGGTCAAACCAGTGTGTGTGTGAGAACTAAAACACTCTCATCTTAGTTTTTTATTATCTGACTATTTTGGTACGAACATGTATCCACCAGTGTGGTGGTTAGCTTTCCGAGAACGTTTCCAGCCCAACCTAGTATACTAAGACAAGTGTACAGACAAGTTATTATTATGGTTTATGAGATTCAACTTAAATCTCCCCATGTTACTGTGACAAGGAGGTATCATTTTCACTTTTGAAGATTTACTCAAATGTTTCTTTCTCACGGCCAAAACAATGTATCCAAGTGATTGATTACTTGCTAAAATTAGAAAATAAATGTTTCCAAGTCCAAATTTCCAAAACGCGTGCCGTTCACCAATAACGTGAAACTCAGAACTGGCATAAAAGATTTTGCATAATCAAATTCCATTACCCCTGCAAGGCAGTATGTTTTCAGTATTTTAAATGACTGCTGTGCTCCCATGAAACAAAACAGCCAGTGCAATCCAATTGTGAACAGATAACTATTCACATCCTCATCAGTTCACCTAATAGAAACCAAAGATTAGATCCAGACAATAGCGCAGATGGCCAAGACGACAGCATCAGTCCACTGGGAGAGTGTGTGCGAAATAATTACAAATCAGGATGTAAACACTTTGCTGTTGTCGCTGTGAAAATTTTCTATGCACATCTCCCGCCAAGAACATTTTCTTCACACTCTCCCTCGGTTACATTTCTTGTGACCATGTAATTATCGTAACTTAACAGAGTAAGGATCTGTGCTCCCAGCCATGAGAGAGTGGAACTCCTGCTAAATTGACATAATACCTGTAGCTACTTCAGAACAGAAAACAAGTCAGGTAATTAGGGTGAGGCCTTTTTTAAAGAAATTGATTTTGAGGCTGACACGTTGGTTTTCCATTTAAGGTTTTTTGTGGAGTTTTATTTACTTTTTATTTATATATATATATATATATATATATATGAATAATAACAAGCTAACAGCATAAAATAAGTTGTCAATGCTATATAGATTTTTGTTCAGTTATGACTAAGCAAATAAATAATACGTAACAGTGAAGGGAATACTTTTGGGTGGTCAGCTTGTTTGTCTTACCAGACTGGATAGATATATCAGTTTGATGGATGAGAGATATCAACATCATTCCTTTCGTTTTGTTATGTATTCGTGCTCTGTCCGAGTTTCCCAGGAAGCCAGGACAGTGAGTCAGTCCTGCGTGTGGTCACCAGGACTAAGCTAACGGTCACTGTGGCTAAGCTAACGTTAGCTGTTGAAGGTGAATAAATACCTCCAAACTATAAACTGTCTGGTTTATGGTCTGGTTTTCCATTTCTAAAATACAGGATATTCATAAATAATAAAATATATAATACGTGACATGTGAGGTGTTTAATGGTACGTTTGACAGAGCTGGGATGGGTAACAGAAAGTAATGTCACCAGTTACATTTGCTGTTGAGCTATCTGTAACGCAATGCAAGTATTTTTAGTGAGTCAATAAGTCTGTAATAAGTCATTCGTTATTATGTTCAGCCGAGAAACACAATTCTATTTCTCAATATAGAAATGTACAGGATGACTGACTCGATGTACTTTAACACTTTTATTACTTCCAAGCGAGCATAATGCTGAAAGTAGGGTAATCTCTACTTTGGAACAAACTCTCACAGCTACTACATCCCATGATTTTACAACAAATATCAAGAAAGTGAAGTTTCTTGGGTACAGTATATCCTGACATTTCTATTTAATTGCTTTCAGTGCTCTTGTCTCCCTAAGGTTCAGGGCAGCTTTCAACGTGCTATTATCAGCATTTTACGGTGCTCAGTAGTCAACTCAGTAGTCCCACTCGTCACCTAATTCAGCGGCTTCGTCATTATAGGCGGCCACAAACACTTTGTTCTAGTGAAGCATGATATCTAAAGACATGCAGCTCAGTCGGTGGCGGATTTGCTTAATCTACAATTTCCTCTCTAGAGTTGTGTTCTTGATGCTCTTTCTTGTGTCTTACTTACAGCAATCCATGTATTGGTTGATACAATATCCATAAAGGGATGTTTCACCTACAGTGCACAACGTGACTGTCAAGATAACCTTCATGAGTCATTTATGTTCCTCACGCATGTTTTCAAATGCAACATGTTTCACCCCACACCCACGCATGTCTAACACTTCTCACTGTATTACTGCTCCGCCGAAGCCATTTGTTGTACCGTTTTAAATGATTTTCAGTTTGGGTCACTGAGACGTGTTTTATAATTATCATCTCAGAGATGTTTTAGTTTGGAGGCACATTGTGGGCTGGAAATTTGCTGCTTGTGACAATGAGGGGCTTTCATTCCATGGCAGCCTTACAACCACATCGACCGCTATTAGCAGTGCTAATTGGATCACGTCACCCACACAGTGCTGGAACCAGCTTCTCATGATATTACAGTTATGGTCAGAAAGTGTTGGTTGCCATTTTTTTAATGTAAATCCACTGGTTTAGTGATTGTGATGATAACTGAATGGCCTGTGGGATTCAATAATTAATCCTACAGTATCTGACAGCATATGAAGCTGACTCATTTTATCATATAACCATTTAGTTGAAGGTGCACCGACACCTGTGGTTCATGCGATAGTATCAGGAGATATAACCTCTTTATAAATGTGGATGTGTCCCAAATTAAGACATTTGTTGTGAGCTATATGCGTTTGTTCCCACTCCGTGTTCCCATTAACATTTTTTTCTGTCAATGATATCTTCAGTGTTATTTAACATGGAAACGCAGGATTCCCCATGATAATGTAATATGTCCACCAGTTTTAACTATTTCAACCTCGCTTCTGTGAAATCATGTTTTGTCTGTCATCTTGTCATGGCAGGCGGCTGTGCTACACAACGCTGTGAGCCTCTAGCGGCATTGCCATGGAGACAAAGCCAGTCAAAGGCGCAAATTCAAAAGGCTTTGGCGTTGCAATTAAGAAGAAAACAAGATGACGTAACTGCTGATTTAATCTAAAATCTACCCAGAATTTTAAAGTGATTTGATTTAATTGTGCTTTATATTTTCCCAACACTGTAATCTTGACAGAATTTTGTGATTGGATGTGTCTTGCTGAAATTCACCGTGGAAGTCGCCGTAAACACCTTCTATTGTACCCAGTCTACCTTACAGTTTGTACCTTAAACTTTTTATCAAAGAACCACATATTTTCTATTGCAGCTGTTGATCTTTTGTACTGATGAGTCAGCTAGGAGAGATTCACGCCGACCCGAGCCAGAAAAGTGTTCCAACTGTGCGTCACGTTACGCTCCCTTTTGGAAAGCGAATGGGACTTTTTCTTCCAGAACTGGGGGAACATGAAATGGCTTCTCCCACTTCATGCTGACTGACTGACAGCAGGCTGGCAGTATATACAGTCTGTATCATAAACAGAAATTGGTCAATTATTTTAGCACAACAGATGACAACAGTCCCCCCCCCCCCAATGATTTGTCTGCATTCTGACTGAGCAAGTCTTGCCTAGTATTGTTGTTTCTTTATTTTGTCTAATTTCATTTCACTGGCAGAAATGTTAATGCAGGGTCACAAATGAACGGAAGCACAATGGGTGGATTCATGCACACTATTTTAGATAAAAATCTTGTTGTTGCATGTCTTCTCTCCATATTTCACCATCTGTCTCTACTCCTTTCTTCCTCTCTCACATTGGCTGTGACTCAACGTGGTTGTTTTATCTGGCTGGAACATTTTTGAGTTTCCAGACCACTTCCCTCTCAGCTCCCACAAACCAGACTTCCCTGTCAGAGATGAGGCTGAAGGTCACGGGCTGATGGTGTAGCGCTGGAAAAGGAACATCATGCTTATTGTGCTCATTATGCAGACAAACAACATTTAGAGAGCTTGAATAATATTTGAAGTTCATATTAAGAAGAAACAAACAACACAGAATAAGTAGCAGGCCCTAGATGTGATGCCAAATTATCCTTAAATCCAATCAGACTGAGACTCAGCCTGCTCAGTGACACACAAAACTGAGTTTTCAGGAAGATTACACAGGAAGTGATAGAACCGTTGCGACCACACCACCACCTGGAAATTCGCAAAAGAACTGTGCTGGTGGCACTAGATGAAAATTCGGGGTATCACCAAAGTCATTCATCCTCTGGAGACCATGACTGTCTGAACCAAATGTCACTGCAATCCATCCAGCTAGATAACATTTTTCGTTAGACCCTTCCATTTCCTATTACACAGTCCAAGTTTGTTTAACAGACTTTCTGTTATAAATTTTAAGTATGAAAGCCAACATGACCCTGACATAATGAGTTATTATGTCAGACTTGAGCCTCCAGACCCACAGGCAATATTATACATGTTTTACTCCTCATCGTAATTTTACTCCACTTTATCAGTAAAATTGCTTGAGTATTCCTTTAGACTAATTACCAAAGGGTTATTAATGATGCAAATCTGGCAGAGGATGTATTTATACGTGATGGGATACTCGTATACTGTATGACTTGGCAACCCTATGTTCTCTTTTGTATATGCGTTACAATGGATTCTTGGTGCTTTTACACCAGCAACAAAATATTTCTTTGCCATTAGAGTCATTACTTAGAGGTTTTTGTTGTACTACGTGCACCTTTTCTAAGTGAGATTCTAATGATTACGAACCCAGATTTTCCACCTGTAAAAGCATACTGATGTGTACGCCAAGAAATACAAAAAGCACTACAATAAATGTACTGAACTAAACCGGAGAACACGATTAAAGGCAATTGTTTGTGTTACAGTAAATCAAATTCGTGCATTCATCAAAATGATGTCTGTTGTTTTTGTAAGCCCTAAATCTCAATTAATCTAGTTAATGGTGGGTTCAGAACAAAAACAACCAAAATTATATGGTATTTCAAAAAGCTGACTTTGTCTCGTCTTTGCAGCTACATTGATTTTTGGAGATTTGTAGAGCAGTGAGTTCAAATCCAGATGAGCAATACAGAGAAAATCGTATCAAATAAACCTCAGTAAAACTTGTATAGCTGCACAAATGGGTAAGTGAGAACCGGATCCCTTCCTGGAGTCCAGGCGCTGGTTGATGAGGAGATACTGCAGGTGGGTGATGAAACTCGATGTTTGGCTTAGTATCCTGGGACAGTCTGAAGATCATTACGCTGCTCAGTGCTTTGGTCTGAAAAACAGATTCAGCCCTGAAATTTGAAAAGCAGTGAAATTTAAAGCTGGTCTAATCAATCAACAGTGGATCAAATAACCTCGTGTAAAGTGGAAGGGATTGCTGACAGTGATGAAGCCACAGAAAATTATCGCCCAATTCAGCAGTTCCCCACAGCTTTTTAGTGTGTGTCAGCTAATTGGTCAACCTCAAACTTTACTGTTTTGGATGAGTCTCACTGAAGTGTGTAGGCTTGCTTTCAGAAATAAGCGGCATACAAAAGAGAACAACCTGTAATTATGTGAATGCTTTTTCTTGCATTAGTATATTTATATCAATCCAGCTAATATCATAATATAACTTCTAGTGCTAGTTTTCCACATTTACCGTCAGCGGACGACTCGCAGGCGGCAATTAACGGAGGACAAGAATTCGATATTGCTCGGTATATTTCCCTGGTGGAATTTAGGTCCACTTAGCCTCTTATGGCACATAAAAGCATATTAAATATATAAAACTTCAACGTGAGCTTTCTCTTCTTTTCCATCAGATACCTATCAACTTAAACACATGTAGGATTCCACTGCCATCGATCAACAACCTGCAAATAACAAGAAGAGGACAAGAATTCCTCTCTACGTCATATAGCCTTGCTGCCATCCCAGTGCGGCTGTACTTTGAGTGGTCGAACAGATGGATATGGATATTCAGAGAAGTGACCACAGAGCTCTTCCTAAAATGGCTGGACCATTATATTAAACATGCCCCCACAGAACGACCTCTGGTTTTAATCATGGACCAACATGAAGCTCGCTGCCACCGCCAGATCATCAATGTCTACAAAGCATCTTGCTGCTTCACCCACACACCACCCACATCCTCCAGCCACTGGACATCAGCATATTTGACCCACTGAAGGCTGCATTTAGCAACCTGTCCACTCGCATGGGACTGGTGAGAGGAGACATGGTGGCTTGTGCCTCCACCTGCTGTGCCTACCTCCTCCACTGCAGCTCCATCCCCAGATACCTCATTTACTTCTCCTGCCAACACCAGACACTTGCCCTACATGTAAAAGGGACAACCAGAAATAATTTGGTTGAAAATGCTCTCCTCCCTCCTTCCCTCGCCAAGAGCCTCATCGTGTCCACCTATGGTTGATTTTGATTTCCATCGTGGCTCCTGGTTCACTCCCTGCGGTGTGCCGACTGTCAGTCAAGTCGTCTCGACTGTGCGGAGTCTGCTTGCAAAATGCATCACAAAAGCAAGATGGCAGCTCTCATATTGACGATGTTTTGGCTTCGCTTTTGACTTCACTTTAGCGAGAGGAAAGTGGTGACGCATCTTCCATCTTTACATACTGCATATGGTTCCCATGGGGACTGTTGTCATGGTTGGTGTAGAGACAGCAGCAAGTAGAAACAAGAGATATGAGAGTCTGGTGCTGCAGTTCCAAAAGCTACATCCCTCCAGAAGAAAAGAATGCTTTAAGGTTAAGAAAACAAAAGAAGGAGAAGGAGGAAGAGATGTGGGAGGAGCAGCTGCTAGAGGGCAGTGTGGGGTTACAGTCTGCAGAGGTTCTGCTATAGTATAGGAGAACTCGCCAAGTTTCAGATTTCAGCTACAATTTGATTTCACATATCACCATATTTTCTCTACTTTTTGTCTTCTTGTGTTGGAATTATTCTTGGTTCATTAATATGTCATTCTGTCGTGCAAAATTTTGAACGTTTGCCTGCTGTCTGTCTACCACACAGCTCCTCGAGACCTTCAAACTCGCAGTCAAATGAAGTCCTGTTGACAGATTCTGGAAAATATTCTGTGTCTGCAGATGAACGACGGCTCTGCCAGAGGTGGCTTAGTCTTCCAGAAGAAACGTTTGAGCTTGGCCGCCTGTTTGTTTTCTTTGCTTTCACCACCGAGAACCTGTTCCTCCCAACGCTCCTCCTTCACCCTCAGGATGTCCTTGAGATTCCTTTCATGTGTGTCCGTGTGTAAATAAGAAACTGTGAGAAACACAGCGGGTGGGCGGTTAACAGAAAAGATGACAGAGGAAATGGAAAACCAAAAGGTAAGTCGTTGGCATTTTGTTTCACATTACCACCCCTTTGTCACTATTCTGACTGAATGGCAACCTGACATCACGGGTACACAGTGCCTTCACACAGACAGACACCTGGAGGCTTGTCTCACACTGCTGTTTTTGTATGTTTCCAGTCAAATCATGGCTTTAATCTGAGTCTGTGGTCACATCTGTCTGCAGAAACACTGACACACACACAGCTAGAAGCACCGCTCTCTCACACACACACAAAAACAGCCACCATGTGGGCCAGTTTAACTCGTCGAGTGGATTCCACGCTGCGGTTGGGTCCATTAGTGGTGAAAGTCAGTGGGTCAGAACATTGGATCCCTGCCAGCGTCCCCCGCTGCTTCATCTCTTTGCTCTTCCTCCGTTACATCAAAGCTCACCCTCCAACTCTCGGGAAGTGAAGTTTCCTCAATGGGACTCTGCCACGGTCTTAAAGTTGTGTGGCACAAACGTTCAGCTGTTGCACTCAGTGAATTACTGCTAAAAAGTAACGCAATGCATTGTTAGAAAGAGTGGTTTGAAGGTCGGGTGAAGTTAATAGCTAAGATGGATATTGCTTGGTGTATGTCCCTGGTCGAATTGGTGGTCCTGGTGGTTGTCCGTTCATCAAACCCAACCCTCTCCATGTCTTTTCATCCCTTCGTTCATCGTCTTTATCTTTTTTTCTTTCATTCTTTCCTGTGCTCCCCTCTCCCACCGCGCCCTTTTTAAGGCGATATACGGGCCTCCAGGTTGGCTTGGGTGACACGACCTCTGTGATTCCCCACAGTGAGATTTTTTCATGTGTCCCAGGCCAGAGTTAAAGTGTGAGTATGTTCTAAGCAAACTAATTTGTCCGAAGTGTCTGAAGGCAAAAGTGTGTATAGCCTACCGTCGTAGAGAGGGGAAAGTCGCAATAATGATTCAAATGGGGATAACAGCACACGCTTTTGGACAGCCTCTCGCCGAAAGCATTCATGGTGTTATACTCAGCTTTACACACAGAAAGTGATGGAAGTCGTTACGTAAGGAATGAAGAAAGACAGCCTACGGGAGAAGTTAAAACTAACTTCCTCACCTGGCCAATCGCTGCATAAACTGGATTGTCGGAAAGTTTCAGAAATTGTTGGAAACGGGCCCCCCCCCCCAATGCCAGCTTCAATAAGGTTTGAAGGTTTGTGTCCTGGCAATATGGGATGCAATGATAAGACATGAAATAGACAAAGTCACGATGTTGGCGCAGGTAGAGTGATCTTTCCTCTGACTTCACATTTCAATTGAGCCTCCTGCGGTTCTACTCTTCTATGGAGGCGTAATGAATTTCATTGCGATGGACTGCAGATGTGCGCCCAAAGCCACTGGAGAACAAAACAATCTGTTGTGTTTGTCTCGACTCCCTTTCCAACCTGGAGGAATGATTTGTACACACAATGCAGCAGTACTTTTAAGTGTGTGTGACAGTGCAGAGAAACAGCTTTATTGAGAGCGATCCATGTGGGAGGATTGACTGTGATTGTCTGTCAGTGTAATGAATGAACTGTGACGGCTGTCTTTACTGGCAAGCTGACACTTGCATAACTCCAGCTCTCGTTATTTTCTCTGGAGTTCTCTTTGTGGTTCCTTCCTCTTTCTGTGCAGACAGCAGCTTGATGTGGCCAATAAGTCAGATCCAGAAACAAATCAGCTTGAAGAAAGCCTCACGTGGACCGGCCTGAAGTGGTGTTAGGCTTTCCAACCTTTAATTGGCCATGAAGGTCACATTTTTCATAGAGTATGAATAAAAGTTGAATTTCCAAATTGTATCTCTGTTCTCGACTATTTCGAGGTACTTACTTACACTCCACCACATGTCTGAGGGAAATTTTGTATTTTTTACTCCACTACATTTAGCTACAAGTCCTTTCAGCTCCCCCCCAATGAGACAGCATCCTGTCTGCCCACTCAACTTCATTAATGAGAAAAGCCTCAACATACTGTCAGCCTTGTTTCGTTGCTTACTTGATTATTTTGTGCTACAGTTACTCTGCAGCTTAACGTTAAGGTAAGTATTGTAGTACTGTATTGGCATGTACAATTAGACTACTGTTCAAACTTAGATTACTGGTACAGCGCTTTGGGAACCGTTTCGGTTGAAAAGCGCTATATAAGAAAGAGTCCATTTACCATTTACTGGCAAACCTTGTAAGCTAAATGCCTAAAATGTCGAAAGAGTCACTCAGTTGTTGTTAACTTTCATGTGTATGTGACTATGCATATATTTCCATTTTCACAAATCTATTCCCCCCATACAGAGCTGCTCCATTACAGAAAGTCGTTGACAGACTTCCCATTATTGGGCTTGAGGAAATTGTACTGGACATACTGGCACCAGCCCAGCAGCTAGCACCAGCTACCAGCCTGTGACATGCTGACCTCTTTGACCAGCCTGCGTGCATCACCAACTGCATCAAAAAGTCAAAATAAGCACAAAGAAAAAGCCTAACCCAAGCAACAAACTATAGGCCCAAGGAGAAAGAGAGCGACTGACTGGATCCCACAGCTTATTTAGCTGAGGAGCAGCAGGCACAAGTGATAATCTGCGATGCACTTCCTGCTTCCTCCTAAAGGGGAAGGACAGACCAAACAGGAAGTCAAGAGGGCTGTCGTGCCACCCTCTTTCCACACTGGAAAGAGGGTGGCAGTGCCTTTGACATGATGTACATCCAAGTGATAGGCTGCAAAAATAGATAATATTCCCATCTGGTTGATCTTACCTCCTTGTACATGGTATTCTTATCTCACCTACTGACTGAGCTATACACCTGAGCTCTGTGTCCAGGTAGCGCAGGTGTGCAGGAGTAGAGCTTGAACAAATACTTCCTGCAAGGTGTGCCTTGTACAACTGGGTTTGGGGAAACCCTGGTGTAGGTTCTAATTCTTGCTATTTTCTTTCTCTCTCCATAAAGGACATGACCTACATGAGCAATGAGAGACAATGGGAGCAAGAAAAGTGAGACGTCCTGAGAGTATGGTTTACTGTACCATTGTTTGTTTATTATAAATACCCACCATATACCTTGAATATCTTGAAATAACAGGTGTCATTAATAACAAGGATGTTTTGATAATTCCACACAGTACCTTTTAGTCAATGATCTGAACTCCCTCCCCCATTTTATTATTGCTGTCAATTTCTGGGACATTTTTCTACCTTGGCTGACTTTACAAGCTTCTTTGATGTGCATTAATTCTGAACACTTCCCTTACTTGGATTCCCCCGTTATTCTATCAAATTTTCTCCTCTTCTCCTCTCTGTCTGCTACATTGACAAACTTCATCCTTTCATCCGCAGAACAAATGAAGAGCAGACAGCGGCCACCACGTCACTGCCGTTCATCGCTTCGGCACGAGGATGCATTATGCATGGTGTGCGCTCGTAAAACATCAAATGGCACACACAGTATGCACACCTGTCATTACACACACACACACACACACACACACACACTAACTTGCACGCCATCATGATCATGAATGTCAGTGAGTGCACTTGCTGTGTCAAATTGCTATTTACCACAGGCTTAAGGCTAATATGATAAAGTGTGTGATTTTCTGGGCAGCTGATTGATGCAGCTGCCCCTTAGCAACTGGCCTCGCATTTAGTATGCTAAAAGGGGATAAGCACACTAACCCATGCAGACATACACACATATGCAAGAGCTGCCGTTTGTGCTTATTTCCTCCATTCCCCTTTTGTGTGTGTGTGTGTGTGAGAGAGAGAGAGAGAGAGAGAGAGAGGGCTAATGCGTTAGAGTTGGATGTCATCCTGTTAAGTCTCTTGTGACTGTAGAAATCTGTGACAGGCGATCGCATTGCATCATTTGCTGTGTAAGCAGCAGATGTCCAGCCCCGATCTGGCTGTAATAGCTCCCCATCAGTGCGTCCTTAATTGCTTTACAGATGCGCTCTAATCTTATGAGGATGACCTCCACACACAGACACGAACACGCCACGCAGAAGCTGCGTGACCCCGGCAGTGATAAGATCCAACAGACTACCGTCATAAGCTCCAACTACGTTCCACGTAAACCCCCTGACACAGGCAAACACATTCCCGCAGAACAGAGGATTACATGACAGCCGGTAATTTATTTATTTTCATTCGATGGTAAAAAATCTTTTAAAAAAAGCAGAGAAGAGGCCTGCTTGCTTTTTGACTGATAGGAATTCTTTGACATTTAATTCAGTCGTAAAAGCAAATGCATGCCATCAGAAAGATTTGTGTCTCTCTTGTGCGCCTTTTCAAGAAACCATTTATCATTTCAGTTCTGCTACCAATACGCACTCACTGTAGTTTCATGAATGCCATGTGCGGTTCATCACACGGCTGAGAACAGTGACAGTAGATTGGCTCCTTGAATGGCTAAACATATTGATGTATTATAGAGAGGCTCTACATGAAACATGACGTGTGAGTTCAAAAGGTTACAGCTGTAAATTTAGGAGCATAAAAAGCCTGTCTGGGTGAATCAGTCTGCGTGGAAGCCAGCTCTGATTAGATAAGTGACAAATGACAGACAGAATGGTGGGAGGGGGATAAAGCTGCAGTGAAATCAGGCTGAACTGACTGTAACTGCAAGCTGCCCACTGGGAAAGACGGTTCACATTACCCTCCCACTGGTAAATTAATAATAAATTATGGCACGTGTGGATTTGATTTCTGTTCCACTTGGCGTATGGTGTTGAATTCTTTGAAATAACTGTCAAACAAAGCACCTGTCAGCAACTGAAGATGACAAAAACAAGCAATTTCACACCACACGGAGGTGATTTTTACCTACAAATACTGAGATTTATCTGCTGCAAACTGACAACAATTTTGCCCGTTAGCTTAAATCTAAAATGGCAAAAAAGAAAAAAGATTGAACTGACTGTAATTGCAAGCTGCCCACTGGGAAATAGTGTGCATGTTATCCTCCAATGCTAACAAAAGATTTGGATGTTTGGATTGGATTTTTCTCCCACTAGGCATCTGCTTTTGTGTTGATTTCTTTAAAACAGGCATCAAACATAGAACAAATGTGACCTACAAGCAGTTCAAGATTGTAAAAACTGAAACTATTTGTTACATTCACACCAACAGCGTCACCTTACTACAGAATAACAACATTGACATTGATAAATAGCCTTGTTATAAAAGGAGCCCAGCTTGAAGGCCCTGATAGGAAGGATGTGAAAATGTTTGACTTTGCCGCCCAGTGGTGGTATCAAGGAACACGCTGTGAAAGACAGCCATGTGCAGTGTGCTGCTAATTGTCCCCTACAGGAATGGAAATTACTTTAACTGGCCGAGCTGGTTGACTTCCTGTTGGCTCCTCACATACAGTACATGAATGGGATAAAAAAAAATGTAATCATACGGCTCAGTTTGTCTAAATATTGTTGGACCGACTGGATCAAATTCTAATAAACAAAGAGTGTAAATGCATTTAGTGCTACGGCAGAAGGAATGCAGAGTATTTCTCACTGATGCTTTAATTGTCTTTTACAGTTTCATATATCCCATTTAAAATGGCCTGTTTCAGGCGGGAAGAACACAAGCAAGAAAGGCTCCTACTCAGCATGCAGATCGTCCCCAGGTAGCCCGAATGAGCGGCATCAGAAGGCCAAGGTTGTTGTTTCGCTTGATCACTCCTCTGCATCGGGTGCTGCGTGGTGACTGCTGCGGTAGGTGATATTGACCCATTTTAAAATTATGGACGCTGGAAGAAGTGGGCAGTGTTGGTAGTTGTCTCTTTAGCCAGTCATTTATGCTGCATGTGTGTTTGTGTCAGCGGGGTTGTTCTGTCACTGTGTAACGTGTCACAAGTCCCAGTGTCATGTATCACTTTTT
>JAVQJF010040723.1:0-30206 GCA_036023855.1 Gadopsis marmoratus | reverse complement strand
GTGTGGTGGTTGTGGAGGAGGCTGGAGTGAGGGGGAGGAGAGATGCGGAGGAGGAGGAGGAAGACGGAGAGGGGAGGAGGAAGGAGAGAAGAGAAGGAGAGGGGAGGAGGAAGGAGAGAGGGGGAGGAGAGAAGAGAAGAGGAGGATAGAAGAGGAGGAGGAGGAGAGAAGGAGGAGGAGGAGGAAGGGGAATCATCTGTCAAACCTGCTCTGCTCCGATAATAAACTACAAAGAAACACTGAACTGTTTCATCATTTCTTTGATCCAACAAGATTTTCTTCCTTTGAAATATTTCAAGACGTTTTGATGGTTTTGGTGAAGTGACAGACATCAAATGTGTCTTTATGTGTCACAAAGCTTTTTGGAAAATAACATCTTAACCTACTTTATATGTCCCAGTCAAGAAACGTTTCGTTTCCTACGAATTCAAAAATGGGACGTTCACTGAATTCAGTCAAGTATTTACACGTCTATTGCGCCATCTGGTGGGTTGTCTGGGTATTACACCGGCACGCTCCTGCTGCACTAATCTGATCTGCAACATTTAAAGTAAAAAGAAAGGAGACTAAGAAATGAAAGGGTTTGTTTGGGTAAAACTGCACGTGTTTGGAGCTGGTCCTGTGTCTGTCACAACACTGAACTTTGGGTTCCTGCACTGGAGGATGTATAAAGAAAAATAATCAAAGACTAGGATGAGAACGAATAAAGTTTTCTGTTTTGTAGTCGCTACTTGTGCCCTGTGCTGCGTCTTCATAGTATTTCTGGACCCAGTCTTTTATGACGTGCATCATGCTGTCATTTGACCAGCAGATGGCGCAGCAACACCGCAGATCGCTATTGAAAAGAGATGAATTAAGACATTGAAGAGTAATTTACATATGTTGGGGTCTAAATGACTGAAAGGTACAATATGTTTTGGAGTCGGTCCATTAGATCACCTCGGCAGCTGACTGTCAGCTGACTGTCCGCTGACTCAGACCGTTACTCTGACAACCTCATGGAAAGGATCCCTGCGGATTGTTAAAGAGCGAGATCCTTCCTGTTCAGCCAGAAACAGAAAGTCTCGCTCTGGACTCTGGGGCAGAGGCCGACTTGCTGCAGGGAAGACGACGGCGTTTGATGGCGCAAATTCTGCAAAAAGCGCAACCGAGCCAAGATCTGTAACGGCGGCGGACCGGTGAGGATCCCCACCTTCCTGTATCGGCGAGCGTCCGCAGCTCCGGCTGGGAAAACACCAACATCCCCGTTAAAAGCAATTTCTTTTATTTTGAAAGAGTCGCTTGCACAGGAAATGACACTCACGTGTTCGGTTTTACACATTTCTGCAGCAACACGTGTATGTACATTTATTTTGTTCTACACAATGAATACAAACATCAACGGATGTGAAATAGGAAGCGTGTTTTTTTTTTTTTTTGCCTTCACCGGTGACCTCTGACCCGCGCAGATGCTTCAGGCGGGCTTGGCGACCGTGGTGTGGCAGATCTGATAGCAGGTTCGGCTCCGTCCCCCGGCGTCCTCGGGTCGGTACGCCGTCAGACACAGATCGAGCCACGGACGCCCACCTGAGGAGACACGAACACACAGAGAAGCAGCAGCTTTACAAAGAGGCTGCTGATCATCATGGGGAGTTAATTAAGTATGTTGTCTCAAGCAAGTTCTGTAAATTGCTCTTTACATATTCTTATTTCCTGGTTCAGACTTTGTTTCGTCACAGAAAAGCATCTTGTTGCAGGTGGGGAACTCTGCTCCACCTGATGTCTTTAGTCTATTCGGTGCAGATTTAGTGTTGACAGGAGGTGAATTGGAAGCGTTGGACTGTAAACGTGCACATTTGGCGTATTTTTCACCAGAAAACCTCCACGGGGTTTAGAACAAGTGACATAAGAAGAAAGGAGATCTGTGTGAAGAGCTGGATACAAATCAGACGGAGCTGTGAACCGTCAACAATGAACGAAGCTAAAAGGTTTCAGAAACTGATTTAAAACCAATCCAAAAGCTACTCAAGTACAACCAAAGAAAACATTTGATTAAAGAAATCTAATTAAGACGATTGTTTTTTTATCTTCCGTTTCTCGTCGATTTGAATGCTTCCGGTTCTGAAAGTGTCACCTGCTCCTGAAGCTGCTGTCTCTGATGGCGACCAAACAAAACTGAAGATTAGCACCAACGTCAACAGTAAATCTTTGGCTTCTGCACTGAAACTCCATCAACTCTTACAGGTTTGTATTAATGTCTTAGCAGAGGACAAAACCTGCTGGCTCAGGGTCAGTTTTACACATTTAAACTCTTTAATACAGCTGTTCTTTGTTTTTGTTTGACAATGTACCAGTGCTGCCCCCTGGTGGACAGAGGATGTCCATGGTTTGACGGATGCTGTTCTGAGCCTCCTGATTGGCTGCTACGTCCTCTGCAGACATGCTGAAGAACGACTCCTGATGAAAGACACAAACCATCTTCATCATCGCTCATCAACATTTAGCTTAAAGTCACTTTCTAAAAACAGTTTCAGCTGGTTCTGAAACGTCATGTGGTTTCATTTTAAGATGTTTAGGCCGGACAGTCAGACAGACATGAGTAATGAACTCAGATCGCCTCTGATCCGGCCTGAGCAGGACTGTGAACGTGATGCGAAACTCACGGCGTCTCTCCACAGGAAGACGTCCAGCGTGTCGGTGGCGTCCTGCAGCTCCAGCTTCATCAGCAGGACGAACTGCAGCAGCTGGACGCCGAGAGCTGCAGACCGGAAGACCAGAGACGTTAGCGCCACGTGATTTATTGAAGGAAAAAGAGAAACTCTGGAGACAGCATGACGAGACATCACAGGACAAAAAACAGCTGAGAAACTGTTGGCGTCAGATTGCTGTCGCGGCGGCTGCAGCTGAGAGCCGTTTGAAAACTCTCCTTGACGGCGCATTCAGGGACGATACCTAATCAGGGTACATGCAGGAATCCTGAAGTTAAATTCCAGACCTTATAAGGCCATTTTTAACATATTTTCAGACTGCAACACCACAAGCTGTAACTGGTTATCAGCAACGCACAGCTCTCCCTCTCTCTCACCTTCCGCAATGACCTTCTCATCGATCAGCTCGACTCCTTCGGCACACGGTTCCCTCACTGCAGCCTCAGAGCACCGCCGACACCTAAAACACACGCAGGAAACCACAAGGAGTGTGAGCGATACGAGAACGTGCAGGAATTTTATTTATGGCCCAACAAAGTCTCTGCAGACTCACGTCACTCTCACTGAGATACTACTCAGTTAAATACTACTAATAATAATTTTACATGAGTGATTGTGTCGATGATGAAATGCCACATTATGTTAAGAAATAAATCAATTAAAGAAAGTGTATATTCGAACAAAGCATTTTCCAAACTTTCAAGGCTTTGTACGAGCCCTGAATACATGTTCATCAGACTACACCAGCTGATCAGTAACAGTAAATGTCAAACGTGTTAGAAACAGCGTTACACACTTGGTCCACCAGAGGGCACTGACAGGGTTATGATTAACTGTAAAATGTGCTGCTCCATGTGTCAGTCGGCCGCAGTAAGACTAGAAAATAGGAAAGATGGCTGACACACTGTAGCTAACTGCTTACCAATGGAACCCAACTCAAATATTTATTAATAAAGCCGTATCTGTGCTCCAGGATTTCTGTGTGTGTCTGTGTGTGTGGGGCTGATCTCTGACCCGTAGTATCTCTTCCTGCCTCTGAAGAGGAAAGGTGCAGACGGGTCGAGCAGAGCCAGGTGTCCTCCTGATGACCTCACAGGGACGATGTTCTGGTAGCCGGCTGTGAGCCGACACGTTTCCTCCAGAGTCGAACCTGCAAGACACCGACACCTCAGTCCACCAGGCGGCTCATTTTAGGAAGGAAACTGGTCTCGTGTGGGTTTGATGGCAGCAAAATAAAAAACTTTGATCCTTTAAGATGACAGAAGATTCTTGTGCAACATACTTCATCGTTTCCCTTATTAATTTAACCTTAACTGTTGGTTCAGACCGTTACCCATGAGGAAGATGAGCTCTTTGGTTTTGCCCTCAGACATGAGCTGGGTGGACAGGTGAACGCTCAGAGCTCGGTTCGGGGATCCCGGGGAACCAGCAGGGACAGCGACCCGCCCAGAGAGCGCCCACGGCGGGGGACTGTAGGGTCCGCAGTCCCTGCAGGCCTCGGAGAAGAGACCCGCCACCAGTTCATCATCTGGGACCTCCTGCCTAAGATCACAGCGCAGGAACAGTCAGACATTTCTATTTCATTCTATATACATATATATATACACACATACACACTATAAATTCAACATCTTCCTGCCACTAATATCTACATCCGTCTACCTGGAAATGAATTTAAGACAACAAAGGAAAACACTTCCTCTGGCTGAGCAGATCTGCAGCAGCGGAGCAGTGAAAACTGTTATAATGCCTGTATGTGCTGATTAGTCTATTGTGACAGTGTGTGAGCCTACAGAGTTGTACACTTGCTGCAGTAGAGCTTCAGAGCCTGGTGGAGTCTGCGGGGCTCGTAAGATCTCAGCTGGACTCTGACGTGGTGAGCTCGAGCCGGATCGGACCGCTTCAGCACGGACAGCGTCACCGGCGCCAAGTCGTGACCGCAGCTTCTCTCTGACAACGAGTGCACAACACAGTAAGCACAGTTACAGGTTGCATCTACTTTAAAATATTTATTTTCTTAACGCAACATAAAAATGAAACTGATGAACTATGGAAGCACAGCCGGTAGTCACAGCACTATTTAGAAGCACTAAATCTGACTTTATCCTGGAACATGCAACAGGATTCCTACGCCGTCTCCATCACGGCCTGAACATCTCGGAGGCTGTTTCACAACAAATTACACGTTATTTTGATTCTTTTTATTGTTGCAATGATATCGCAGGGACTCCGTAGGTTACATTTAAGACTTTTAAAAGACCTTTTTAATACCTTATTGAATGCATTTTAATACCCTCTGTCACTATCATGCAGGCCAATGTATGAATTAGATTCCATTTTATTTCGAACATTAACGTTAAAAAAACTAAGCAAGAATAACCAATGTAATTATCAGCAGATGCAGCAAACTCACAATAAACATCTATAAATATTTCATGTCTGAAAAGGAAGTATGACAGACTGATGAAAAACCAGGAGGGAGGATATGACCTGGAATTATTTATCTTTATATCACATTTCAGTATTTCCCCACAGAATATACCAATAACTTCAAATGAAAGAAACAAAATAACGCAACTTGGCATAAGATTAAGGTGGATTAATTGATTAGAAACGGTCCCGTTGGTAAAATCGACACCTGTCCGTTATGAGACGACGAGCTTCCGAGCTGCTGTTTGCTGCAGGACTGACACTAAAGGAGGATTAAACCGCCTCCTGCAGCGCAATCCAGTGACGCAGCAATCCAGCATGTAGTTTATGGATGTGTAACGTCTCCTGACAGCCCGCACTCTGATACAAAAACACTCATTTACATTACAAGACTTTGTAATACCTTTTAAGGCCTATTTTTTTTAATGAGGAAACTGAATCTTATGCTTTTTAAGAGTTTTTAAAACCTTCAGACGCTCAGTATCAGTGGAGGGTCTATTGATCACCACCCTCAATATTTCAGATGCCACTGAACAGATTTTGATTTGCTTCGTTCTGACTTTTTTCAAAAAATGATGCATGTTGGCCTGAGGGGGGAGCTAACACAGTAATTATCTGTGGATCCTCCACAGAGAACTTTCCTGCACGGATTTAAACGCCACACGTTATTTACACTAAACAGCCTGAAAAATCACACAAAAACACTGGTGGAAGGTTTGTTTCCAGTTGGGCTGAGAAATACAGTGAATGTTAAAGTGTGAAACAAGTCATAAAACACGTGTGATGTAATAAAAAAAAATTGTGATATTTCTGACTTTCCCCACAGACCTCATCAAGCTCCCTGCCTTTGACCCACTTTTGCTAAGTTTTTCTCCAAATCCCAGGATATTCCAGGACCAGCGAGAAACCACAGAAAGCATGCAAATAAAAGTGCTAAATACTGTATACGCCAAACTACGGATGAAAACCAGCCTCCTGGGTAATTTTGGCATATTTACAGTAGAGAGAAAAAGACAATAAGGGACACTTGATCTGACAAAATAACTCCCAACATTTAAACAAACCGCTGATCTTACAAAGCTCCACAGGCTGCGTCTGACCTCACAGCAGACCTGTGGAGCTGCTGCAGTGTGTTGCGTTTCATACCTGTGCTGCACTCCACTGCTTCGGCGTCTAAACAACAAAAACGGAGAAACCATCAAAGACTGGAGCACATGCAGGAGTCAGGGTGGGAAATTCACTTTCAACAAACACCTAGCAGCCACGGACAGATACACACGTTCACACTCACCAGCCACTCAATAGCAAAATCATTACTTTGTGTCTGAAAACTACTATTTTATCCACCCTGGGAGGATTACACAAATCAATAAGCAATAGGTAACAAAGGCCTATAAACAAACTGTCATCTGCAGAGCTGCAAAAGATAATCTGATCTGAACAGCATTTCATTAAAAGGCTTAAAAGGCTGCCTGCTACAGCTCAGATAGTGTGTATAATCACCACTACAGCACAAACCTGTGCAGCGACGTTTGTGTGTGTAAGCTCAGTTTTGTAGACTTGCACATGTTGTTTTCTGTCTGCACATTCAGACACAGGCTCGCAAACTCATCTTCACACAAAAACACTGCGCACACGTGCTTACAGACATTTGGCAGGTTTCCTGCGCGGTACGTTCTGTACGCAGGGTTTCAAAAAAGAAACAGGCTGGCTAACGTTAGCTACCTGACTAGGCTCATTATTCAAAACTATTTCTAAACATTGTTGTTTTTTTTACATTTCTAAAAAGACGTCAATAGCCCGCTTCTCCTTTTGAATCCCTGTGTACAAAACATACCACGCAGGAAACCCTGTCAAAGGTCTGCAAGCTTGCGCGCGCACATGCACATGTATATGCAAGTATTTTGTGTGAAGGCCGAGTTTGCGAGCCTGTGTCTGAATGTGCAGACGTTTGCAGACAGAAAACAAAGTGTCTAGAAGTCTGCAAAACTAAGCCTACAGATACAAACCCCCCCCCATTTTCAAGCACACCCGTTTGAATGATATAATATTCTGTACATCACAATCTCTGCAGCAGTTTCCAAAGAACAACTTAAGAGAATTAAAGGCTGATTAAAAGATGGCATTTCGAATTTAGTTTCTACAGAACTACAAGTGGTCCATTTCCTTTAAAATATATATATATATATTCTCCTATAACTGCATAATGCTTGTATATAATTTTATTTTGCTCGAACAGGAACCTTTCAGAAGAATGAGGGAGACGAGCTGAGAAGAAATAAATAAGAATGCTACTGTAAGTATGTTCTGCCTCTGGTGTCTGGTTGTGATTTCTCCTGATGTGTTGTTTGTAAAGGCTGAATTAGCTGCGAGTCTGCACAAAAACAGATCGCTAGGGTTGATAAAGTGGTTACATTTAAAAGAACATCTCCTGCAAAGAAACTGCATCCCAGATATTCTCAGTGAATATCGCTCAGAGTTGCACAACAGACGTCAGGCCTGCAGGTCTGAACACAAGAGGCCTTTCTAACGCAGAGGAGTTCTTTTAAGGCTGCAGCTTTGTCTGTCTGTCTGTGTGGAAACCTTCGGGCCACAGTCAAAAGTTTGGACTTTTTATTTTATCCCCAGTGAAGCGTGGGCTTTCAGAAGGCGCTGCAAATGGAAGCAGCTCCCAGCAGCTTCAATCCATCCGTCCGTCCGTTACTCAGTGAAGACACTGGTCTATCTGAGCAGCCTGGATGGTCATATTTCCGCTGCTGGCGATCACAAACGCTCACGTCATTCTGCCTTCTTTGTATTTCAGTCACAACTTTGATTTTCCTTCTCGGCCATTTGTAAGCAGAGACTAGAAAGGCGGTTTATTGGAGAAACGAAGCTACACTATACACACGTAAACACAACCTGAAGCGTATTGTCACACTTTGAGTCCATTTTCTTTTCTGCTATACACGTAACTACAGCGATCGTGTGTTGGGCTCCAAGCGTACCGTATGGAGCTTTAATGCTAGCTATAACCAAGAGCGCGCTCTTTCAGTTTGAGAGCATGATTTATTGATTTTCATGTTCAGATTTTGGAATACTCTCTCTCTAAACACTGTTCTTGCACTGAAATAGCACCTGCTTGCACTTGGATTTGCTCTGCTTCTGCTCATACTGGATGCTTGCACTCGGATGTGCTGTTGCTTGCAGATTTCTTCTCCTCGCACTCAGGCTGCTTCTGTGGTCTCGGATTTCTGCTGCGCGCTTGGAATTTTTTGTGCAACAACCCTACGAAAATTCCCCAGCCAATAGAATGCCAGCTGTAGTGTCAACCAATGAAATGACCGATTGCTTTACTTCTTACAGCGAGCGTCCCGCATGGGCGGTTACTCTTTAACTGGGTTCATCCACTTCACAACGTTATATGTACAATTAATATATATATATATATTTTATGATCATGGCCACATGTAATAGTAGCCATACAGCACACCGACGGGGTCCGGTGAGGGGAAACAACGGATAGCGCATCGCTGGACAACATGGTCTGGTAGTCCTTTTTACTTTAATGCTGCCATTACTGGAACCAACCTTTTTGTGATGTTTTATTTGACCATACTTTGTACGCTGGCAAGGATGTCATCAATCAACCACGTCAGCTCATTGAGAGAACAAGTAGCGTTCTTATTTTAGCTAAAATCTAAGTGTTAACCCCCTCTGTCTGCCCCTTCTCCTTTACACAGCTCATCCTGAGGGGGACATGAATGTCTTTAACAAATTTCATGTAAGTCGATCCAGTGGACTAATTGGTCTTTGGTGAAAGAAAATTGATAAATTCGAGACCCATCCGTCATCTGTTCATACCCAGAGCCTCTGGCGGAGTGCTGTAGATCTCCAACAACGCAGAGTCATTCAGCTCTGAGAGGTCGTGCTCGTCATCCTCTGGGAAGGCCTCTAGGACTCTACAGACACACAAACAAGAAAATGGCTTCTGGTTAAGAGATTTATAAGCACTAACATAAATACTTGCATTTAAAAACAGAAAGGGATGCACAAAATAGGACTGATTCTAAAATCTGGTTAAGTCCTGGATTCACCATCTGCTTTCAAATTTTGGTTTCCTCTCTAAACTCAGATCTTTTAAACCCTTGAATAAATATTTATAGCTTAAGTTCTCTCAGGTATACTTTGTCCCTCCTTTCCTGCCGTACCTCTTCAGCTCCTGCACATCGTGGCTGTTGTCTGGCAGAACCCGGATCCCCCTGCCGTACGCTGTCCCTCCATGCAGGTGGAAAGCCAGGTGATCCACCTCCTTTGACTGGCTGCTGGTGAGGCCGGGCACCTTGCTGGATCCTGGGATCGCTCGCAGGTTGTAGATCCTCAGGAAGGCCCCGGGCTGATGGCACCAACGGGACAGTTAACGCACCAAAAGAAAGCATTCGTCAAAGATAGGAAATCATGATTAAAACATTAGAAACATTTTATTAGCAAACAGAAAAAAGCAAGAGGGGAAGATCTTTGAGTAAACAAAGTTTTTATAAGTAATTGATTGCACTTACAGCTTTTAAACCACAGGAGGACAAAGCATTTTACTTCCCATTCACCCATTAACGCTCACCCAGCTGCCATGCAAAGTGCTGGTGTGGCCGCCTGGAGCAATTTAGGGTTCAGTGTCTCGCTCAAAGACACTTGTCAAACATTAATCGCAGGGTGAACCTCCAACTCTGAGGTTTATAATACCTTTTGAGCCGCAATGAGACACAATAGGTGAGTTTAGTGTCAGGCCTTGGATGTTACCAATGAGGGAGGTGGTGCCGAGGTAATAGCAAAAACCTTTTCAACATCTCAAACTGTCAGAGTCCTCCTCTAGTGATTTCGTTCTCCACTTCCAGAAAGCTGTTACAGATTTTAAAAAGAGAATGAGCGGCAGAGGTCGAGCTTTCCCCGATTATTTGTTCAAATTTTAGGGTCTAGATGACCAATACATTCCCACGGTTTGGAAATGGTTCAGTAGATCGCATCTGCAAACCTTTGGTAAATATTTGTCATTTACACCCCAACATTTGTAGTAAAAACATAGGCCCACTTTCTTCACCAGCTAGTCTTCTCGCTCAAACCTTAATAAAGCTCTAATACTGTGTCTTCCGTACACCTCACTTTAACTAATCTAATCCATTTTAATTAACTGTGGCAACAAGCGAACATGCTTCCTAGGGATTTATCAGAATTCTCCACACGGTTCTCACTGCGGAGGTGTTTCTCTATTCTCTCATCAGGATTTATCAATCAGCAGATGGCAATGTTGCACCAAACGTACAGTCGGTGTGGTGACAGTGATTCAGAGGCTGCTCAAAAGAACTTGGTTTGGAGGTTTGTCATTTTTTGATGCGCCCCCCCCCTCAGCTTTCAGTCACGATGAGCCTGCGGTCGACAGAAACCTTCCCTCACTCTCATCATCAACAAATGCTTCGGTGAAGCCATTATAGGGTTTTTACGACGGCAGCTTTTGGTCAATATGAGACCCAGATACACACACATATTATGGCCTTTAATTTCATTACAGCTGGAGAGCAGAGGGAAGACTCAGAAAGTGAATCCTCCATAAGCTGTGGCTTCCTTTAAATCCATTCTCTCCATATACTGGGGGAAGTCTGAGCCAGTGTCAGGGTGGATTAACAGCTGATCTCCTGAGACCTTCTCCTCCTCTGAAGATCCACATGAAGGGAGACGAAGAGCTGAGGGAGGAACTATGAGGACTGGGGAGCTGCCACCACTCAGAGAAGCATCTTGTTGTCTGGAATTATGTTACTTTGAAACTGACAGACAGGAGAAGCCCTGCTGCTTAGGTCAAAGAAATAAAAATAAAATCACTTTTACATTCCTCTGTGTCGCAATCTGAGAAGATGAGAACAAACAAAATGTATTGATAGAAGACTAAAACGATCTGAGCGTTGGAAAGACCCCCCCAACCTCATCGCTGCCTGTGGTGCAAAGAGCGATCCTTTAAGACGGCTGAAAGAAATTCACGGAGTCCGTCTTCACGAGGAAAGAGACAGCACCGATAGGTCCCATCCTGACGAGCAGCCACTCGTGGACGTATGAATAATGAAAACGCTCAGAAGCAAAAGGAGCAGGTAGTATGACAACGACCACGAAAAGGTGCGTTTGGAAACAATGCGTCTCGGTTTATTCGCAGCGCCAAGAGTACATATATCAGCTGTAGCTAGCAAGGAAAGTACTGACCGACCGTGTGGAGTGTTTACGTGACAGCTTCGACTCTAAAATGATGGGTTGACATATACGGTCTTTGACTGCTGCTCACATCCAGTTTCCTGCCAACCACGTCCATGCTGGAGTTTTTTAATTATGTAGGCGAACCTTCCAAAACCCCTCTTTTTCTTTGGGTGTGTGCGTTTTCATTTTAGTTCATCAGCAGTGCTTTCTAAGTACGTAAGAAAACAACTGGAATCATTATTTAGATCATATAAATCCCACTGTGGCAGGAAGCAAACAACAAGACCAAACGCAGTATTTTTGTTTGTAGGATCCCAGACTCTGCCCGGGTTTTATTTTGTCCTCGGAGACCTGGATGTTTAGCAGAACGAGGCAGAAGAAAACAACCGTAAGTACTCGCGAGTCTGGCTTTGTTTTCTCTGAGCTACATTAGCAGAATTTACAACAGTTTGTGTTTATCGAAACAGGTGCAGAGAGAACTGAGAGACTAATGCTGGGAGACACTGGAAACAACAACAAACACAGACGACAGACGGGAGGGCGAAGAAAAGGGAGGGGCCACGTGGCGTCAGCTACGATCTGGCCCTGTCGAGCATCTCGTCTGGATTCACATATTAAATCCTCTGTAGCCGTCCTGAGAGGCCAGGTGTGATTATAACGAGCAGACATTCAGCTGAGAGAAGCAGCACTAACTTTAGACCAGACCATGACTCATCTGATCTGAGGACCAAGGTCACAGTGCGTCCAAAGGTACAGCAGCTTCCCGAGACGGTTTTGCAGATGAAAGTTGGCGCCGCAGTTCTTCCAACACCATTTGACGCCGCCATAACTTAGTGGTTTTTTCTGTTGTTCTTTTGTATCCTGATTTATGTAAGCACAGCCTGGAGAATGAACACAAGCTCCCTTTGTTTCTTTTCAGGGAGTGGACATGATGCAAGAGACAGCATGGGTTTCCAGGTGTCCCCGTAAAGACAATAGCACAGAATTCCAGATATCCACAGAAACGGGCATGTCAAATTTTGACTTCTGTTTCCATTTTACTTGATGTGTTTGCATGGCAACACCTTTGTAAATCTGGCTGAAACTGGCACTGCACGTCCGGACGGATTCATAAACTGGTTGGTTTATTTTTACATCAGATATTCACTGATTTAAACCAAACATTTGGCAGTTTTATGCTGTATTTTACTTGGAAGAGTCTTTCCACAGCTGCTTGTGCTTATAAAACATTTAACATTCCACCATTTTTGGCTTAAATTATTATATTTCTTAAAGTAAGAGATAGAAAAAATGATTGTATGATTGCATTAAAAATTTGCAACATTAGCAATTTTGGTCAGCGTCACTGGATTTATGCGAGTCAGTACGAGTGTAACTGAACAAAAGCAAGTGAATACTATTTCAGATTAAAAAGGAGCAGGTATTTCTTTGCATCGGTGACAAAAGTCAGGTATTATATATTGGCACTTGATATAAAACAAATGTATTTAATCAAAACAAAAATACAGAAAGTACATCATAGCACAGTGAGTGTATCATCGAGAGGGTTTCCTCTACTTGCCGCGTGAGGTTATAAGAATTTCCAGTCTTGAATAGAACGAGATCACCTGAGAATATTTCCTTTGTAAAGAAAAGGCCTGGGGAAAAGAGAAAATCACCTCAGGGCTCAGTCATTACCACAATAGTTGGCATAGCAACCAACAGCAGGAGATTCAGCGGTGTCGCTAGAGCTTCGTCACTGGCTTTTTGAGCTCTTTGACCAATCAGATCATTCAGCTGAGACCACGGTGCAATGGACACATTACCACCATCAGTGTGTGCGCGGGGGGCGTTCAGGGACGGTAGGACACACGGGTTCGCAGCTCTGAGAGCCTTTCGCCTGCCTGACAAAAAATGGCTCCCTGCAGCAAACATGCCATTTTCTTTTTAAAGAGTCTGGGGGACCAGAGTGGAGCAGCCTGTGGCGGCTTCTGTAAGTACTTGATCTGCATGAAAGTTAAACACTCCACCGTCCGCCCACCGCCAGACAGCCAAGACGCCGCAGTCTCATGGCATTAGTGCTGCTCGGCTGCTCGGTAAAAAAGGGATTCCTTAAAATTCAAAAAGATTGCTTTGGGCTTCCACGGCTTCTCGTCAAGCTGAGACTCAATAAAAGTTGTGCCCTCGCTAAGAAAAAGAAACTATTCATTTCACACTGGCTTCTTTACGGAGCAGCAGGAGATGGGCTTTAAAAGCCAGACAGATACAGCCCAACGCGACAGCGAGGCTGGAAAATCAACTCAATGGGGACCAGGGAATTTGGGCGAGCCAGAAAACACCTCGTTTCAGATTAAATACCTCGACTGCACTCCGAGCCTTACATAAAGCAATCAAGGACGTGACATGAACACTATTTTGATGTTTTAATAATCTGTCAAGCATGTTACTTAATACCACTACAAAATATCAAGAAATGTCAGTACAGAACAGTGACTTAGAAACGACATGTCCGTTACAGTCTCCCAGTAAATTGGCAGTTAATTATAATTATCTATGTATTAATTGTAGTTACCAGATGACAGCTTACACAATCACCTCACTCATTAATAACACGCTCTTTGCTATGCGATGTAGCTAAGCTGCTCATTTTCCCCGAAGCTCATATTTCATAATTAAGTGTAATAATGTCTTCTGACATTAGCGGAGGTGCTCTTTAAGTCAGGCGAGGTGGGACGCCTCCACTATAAATCATTGTGGGAAATGCTGCATTACATACTTTGTCCACCAGACAGCACTGACAACATTACCGTTTGTCCCACGATACATATCGTGGGACACAATTCTAAAGCCACAAGTCTTTAAAAAACAAATTCAAGGGCTCCTGCTTTAATTTAATGTTATGTTTGTGTGTTTATTGGACAACATATCCTCACCAGATATTTTAGCTCCACTACTGGTAATGCTCCAAGAACAGCTCACACCCATTGACAGGAGACCCAGCAGCACTTCATGGGTGACTGGAGAAAGATTCACTCTCTTCGTTGGTTTAAAGTTGAGCTTCAGAACTAATTCTTATGACCTTGGATCTTGGAAAAGTTAAACTTTCAAGCCCTTAAAGCAACTGGGCAAACTCCATCTGTTGATGAAGATCACATATGTTTAAAAGCTTCAGAACAGCTACTAAATTGATCTTGTAGTGAGAAAGTTGCCTGCTATTTCCAAAAGGTCAAGAATGGATGTCCAAGCTCATCACTGCCAGTTCAATTAATAAGTCAGACGGTCATCACGGACATCCACACGGCATCAGCCGAGCTGTTGCCGAGATATTTCCCATCCTTGGTTGAGTTGACAGTGATTTAGGACACCAGATCACAGGATAGGTTAGCCCTAAAAAGTTCCTCAAACAAACTGAGAAAGACTTGCTTCCGGTGAATATGCACCTTTTGAGAAGAACCGCAAGATTTTTAATTCCTCCAAAGGACTTCAGAGTTTAAACTGGCATGTGTGTGATGACTGCTTTGTGCGACGTATATCCGTATGTGTTTTGTTCTGAGGGCTCTCTTGTTCAAGAGATCTTGACCTCAATGAGATGTCCATGTTCATCAATACTCAACATGACTGAACCACTAAATAAACCTCTAGTGTATTTACTGTATGCTCTGGAAGAGTGTTCACAGAGCATCGTTGTTGTCTGGTTCCTTATCTCAATTCATGAATAATTGAAGGAGGAGGTTGAGGCGGTCATCGAGGCCGCCGCTGACTCAGACTGCCGCCAGGGAAGTCCGGTCCCTCACAATGATAAAAAAACCTTCAGCAGCCGAATGTGTTACTCAACCTGGTGAGCAGACCTAGACTGTTTCACTCTATGAACATAACATTTTATTCCCCCGATCAAACGGTTGATAAAGAGCCAAAAGGACAGACAGTCCGATCGGACAAAAGGTAAAATGCTGGAAAATAAAGGCCATTTTTTAAAAACTCTGCTCCTCAGATTAGGCATTACACCCACTCACACTCACACAGACATAAATCCGTCCCAAGCTGTATTATCTAAATAAATGATCTGGACATGAGATGAAGCTCGAGAGCTGTGTAATGAAGCGTCAGTGTGAATGTGGATCCGAAATCCCGGTTGTTTGAGTGATGCTCTGCTGGCTTCTCAAGTGCCAGGAGAAGCAGTATTTATGTTGCGGTCTGTGGTTGTTGGAGGAGACTCGAGCCTGCGGGCCGACATGAAGTCTCATCTTCCTCAGAGCGGCGTTCACTAAACAGGAAACCGTGTGGGAGTGAAGAGCGCCCTGCATTAGCGCGCGACCCCCGAAAACATTCAATGACATGGAAATGTGCACTCGGTCGACCGTGAGTGCTAAACACGAGATAATGAGCGGAAGCTGTCGGAGCTGAACACACAGCGAGGAGACCATGACGACAGCGTGAAGACAACAATCGATGGCTCAAACGTTCCCCACAATATTTCAGGATGTGCCCATTAAAGAAAACAAAAATGCAGCTACGCAATACAACGGCCGGACCTCAACGCCCCCACCTTTCGACTGAGCCCTTGCAGACTTTAATCATAACATCAAGTCCACAAGCATTGCCATTAGTAATGCATGTCAAACCAAAGTCAACCTTTGCCCGTCTAATTCTGCAGATTACTGACGAACCCGGCGGCGGATTCATGTGTCGCCTTTACTACAATGTCAGAGTTGAACTGAATGCCTTTACACTGAGAGTCAAAGCACAGATGTTTGGATTAATGTTGATGATAATGATGTTGGCCGTCGCCCCCTTTGACAGATAAGGACATCCTGCGTGAATGTGGAAGTTATTCATTAATAATCACCTATTTAATCAACGGGTCTGCAAGTGTGATGAAGTCAGGGCATTTGGATTCAGGCAATATGAATATGAATAAATACATTTTAAAATCTATTCTGAAACTAGAAGAAGTTCAGTCAGTGGGCAAGACTTTATAAACACAAAGCAAAGCTGAAAACAAAGATGGCAGAGGCTGTTGAACAAAGACTACACTTGGATTTGTCTCACATCGTTATTGAACAGATCAAGTAGGACGTGGGAAAAGGAAAATTCCACAACATGGCTCAGAGAGCTTGGTGTGTTTTTAAAAACTTCAAGATTTCAGCAGTGAGAAGTTAAACCGTAAATGGACTTCACTTGCACAGTGCTTTTCAACCTCAACGGTTCCCAAAGCGCTTTTACAGACTGGTCTCATTCACGCAAATTATTCACACACCGATGGCGACATAGCTGCCATGCAAGGTGCTGGCCGCCACCGGGGTCGTGTCTTGCCCGAGGACAAGACACGACCCACTCTACCACCCGAGACACAGCCATTAGAGTTAGAGGATCAGCAACGTCGTTAGAATTCATCCTCTAGGGACCTTGACTATATGTAGAAAATTTCACAACAATACATCCAATATTCATTAAGACATTTCACTGAAAAACAAAAATGTCAACCTCGTGGCGCTAGACGAAAAAGTCAGGGGATCGCCAAAGTCCATAAGATTCATCTTCTGGGGACCATGAATTTCTGAGGTCAGCCTGGACCAAAGCGGTGGCCCAACAGAGCCAGTGAAGTGCTACATACTCCGCTTTTTTAACTGATCAACTTTGTTATGTTTAGCATCAATGTAGACACTAAATGCATGTGTTTGTGTACGTGTCAAAAACACCAAAATACTAAACTAGAAATTCTTCAGCCTGTGAAGGCGTCAGCATGAAGCAGATTCATAGATATTCCTGAACACCCACATTAGCTCTAATAATGGTGTTTAGAATCTGTTCAGCAGAAAACCCCAGATATTTGCTTTTGTAAACTTGTGAGCGAGCTGGTGGGAAGAGGATTCAGAGTGCAGGGTTGTACAGAGTTGCAGGGTCAGCAGGAAGCAGGAAGAGAAAATGAGGCATGTGTAGAGCTAACCAGGTAAACATCTGCGCTGCAGATTCTGCTGAGGCGGAGAAAGAGAGACTGCAGGGGGGAAGAGAGGGGAAGATAAATGGATAAATAAAGAATAGAGGCGTTAGGAGAAACTGAAAATAAGAGATGGAGAAGTGGTAGGGAAGCGACAGGAGGAGGTAGAGAGACAGTGAGGGTGCGGAAAAATGGCGAGTGACTCCGAGGCTGCAAACAGACGAGGAGGAGAAGACACAAAAAAATGAAGTTCAAAGTAAAATTCAAGATCCGATGCAGCTGAATTCAGAATCCAGCTCTCAGGACTGGAAAGACTGTCGGGGCCCATTTGCTATTTCTGAATTCACGCATCATGGAAAAGGCCCATTAACTTAAAAGATCAATTAGGCGATACTGCACTTTCTGTTTTAACACCGAGTGAAATGACTCAGCGTAACGTGACAGGATCACTTGCAGTGCTGAACCCCACAGAGAATCAGCAACTCTGCACCTACAGAGATTTCTGGGTTGTCGTTTCTTTCCCAGCCACGATAACAAGCGGCTCTAGATGCCAATCTGTTCATCGCTTTAGCCCAGACTGAAATATATCAACAACTTCCGAATGGATCTCCGTTACAATAAATACAGAAAACCATGATCCCCAGGAGAACAACTGTAACACCCTGACTTTTACTTTTCAACTAGCGCCATCATCAGGCCCATATCTGCAAACACAGAGAGCACGGTGGCAGAGTACCTGACCACGGTGACTGATGGAAAGCCAAGACAAGCGCTGGCAAAATATGTCGACTGATTACACCTGTATGTGAGGATTATAGCTGCCCATGTTTTAATTATTTATGTTATTTAATGGCTTCGTTATATTGTATTTCTGTACCGCTTTGGCAATATTAGATTCCCGATGCGTCTACATGCTCTTCGTCTCGTTGCGAACAAACACAGTTGAGTGTTTTCGGCTGGTAGGAGTGACAGGCCGACAGTTAAATGGGACGTTAAAGGTTTCTTCCTTTCTTAAACACATGCCATTCACATAAACGTGTCATCATCCGCGTTTGTCTGCTTCTGAGGGAATCTGTGATCGAGGAGGCAACACACACACCTACTGCAGCACTCCTCCTCCTACTTCCTCCCCTCGGCTTTCCTTTTCATCATGATGTTCTCCTTTCTCTCCTAATGGCCTTCTTCTCACAGAAACGCCTCAGTCGATTTCACACAGTATCACCGACGATTCACCAGAGGAGCCTGGTAATTGGGGGAAATATTCCTGCTCAAACACTTCTTCGGTGGAAAGGCTCTCACGCTGCTGTCGGCTGTGTCTTACATCTCTTTTATACACACAATGTGCGATGTGGGTCTAATGCGGTATCGGCCATGCTTTGATGGATGCTAATGTTAGCATACAGACTAACAGTCTGTTACCATGCCTATAGTGAGCATGATAATACGTATGTTAACACTTTCTGGCTGTTAAACACGTAGCACGTGAGATTTAGCATGCTTGCATACTTGCGTTTTCTACACACCATTTAGCATCTTAACTTTTTAGATAATACCAAAAACAGATTCAGGGAGAAAAAAAAAAAAGGTAGCACTCCAGTGGATAAAAAGCAAAAGAGTCTCCTCAAGTCTGCAGCCGATGGACTGACCCCTTTACATTTATCTTGGGACCCCACTGGTGCAGAAGATAGAATTACTACCACTGCATTTAAGAACGGTTAGTACGATAAAGTGACTACGTATAATTTATGGACGCAACAGTCAAAGTGGATTTGGTGTGAAGTTACTCTTTAAGTTCCTTTGTTGTTTGGAGGCAGAGAACCCAACTGAAAGTCTGTAACAGAGACGAGTGCTTATGAATTTAACATGAAACACTTAGCTTGTTAGCGTTGGCGTGGCAGCATTTAATTAAATCAATGAAGTAATTTCCTGTTCCTCAGTGTATTTTTCCAGTGTCCAAACAACGGAAAAGATCATTACGGTGGTCAAACTGATGAAACAAACTACGCCGCTCCTCTACAATTATCTAATTAAATCCACAGTTTACACAGCTTTAGCAAAAGCATTTCCTGAGCAACAACAGAATCTAAAATTAACCTGCGCTTAATTTAATTTTTACACCTCAGCCGAGAGCTTTCACACACCTGACAGCCTCCTCCTCGCGCAGGACAAAGCCTCTCACTTCCATCAAATGCCACCTGTATTTCGCTTTTTATTTCTCTCAGGTTTTGCCTCTCGGGTCGTTATCCGTGACCGAGTTCACGCTCGGCCGATCAGGACACAGGTGAACGGCTGCAAATACAGCGGCGCGATCGCAGGTCGAAAACACGTATGATCTGAGGGTGGATGAGGACACACACACACACACACACACTGGATGTGGAGTAGTTCAGCCGCCACAGTGAAGGACAGCTGTGTTTAGCCCAACAGACGCTCACACAGCCAGTCAGTCCAACAAGACCAGACTGAGAGAACAGCCTCCTGCTCCTGCTAAGGGCTGTTAACCTCAAGTCGTGTCAAATTATTTATATTATAAAATTTCAAACCTGTAATAATAAAGTGTGCCTTAAATGTGGCAATAGAGAAAACTCTCCTCCAGCTCCGAAGCTTATGGAAGAGATCATGATATACAGATTTTGCTCCACTTATAACGTTTCACCAAGCTGCATTTAAAACCGGTGACCTTTAGATGATCTCATTCAAACACGCAACTTCAAACTCATTACCTCCCCTGTTGTTTTAAGCAAAATAATGTGTTCATGAAGTGCATCTGCAGCATTTAGATGTGGTTAAAGATATTCTGCGTGATGATGAACTGGCTCTGTTTGACTGTGAAGAGCCCTTTAACGCCTCCAGGGTCGAGTGGGGATGTGCGTCACGAGGACAGCGGAGAGCTGCTCGCACGGTAAAAACAGAAAAACAGACGCTGCTCAGCCTCACAGACTCAACACTTACCCGACTCCATAACAACAGCTGACAGACGGTCGCTCCGCACAGCGATAATCAAGAACATAAATGAGGAGAAATTAACTTCACTTAGCCAAATGGTTGGTAAATAAAGCAAATATCAAAGAACAACATCAGAGTAATTTGAGTCATTTTCCATCGCCATTAAAAGCGTCAAGTCACTGATGAATTCTCTGCAGGAAGAAGGAGCTCCCACTGTTCTGAACGACTTCACAACATTAAACCGAGTCAAACTCAAATCTCACACACACACAGAGCCCTGTACTTCTATACTTGTGAGGACCTTCATGTGACATAATGCATTCCCTAGCCCCTAACCATCACAACTAAATGCCCACGGCAACATTCAGATACAATCAGGCGCTGCTGATTCTCCCATTCAATTGAACAGGGGTACTGCCTTCAGGCTGTGGCAGTGGGGGCCTGAACGAAAAAACAGAAACGTAAAAAAAATCTGCGACAAAAAGTACAAACATAATCTACTTCTAGAGAGAAGCAACCAGATGTCACGCTGCAGTCGCGATCACACGGGCAGACGCCCAGATGAAGAACAACTTTGTTTACCATGTAGCATTAGCTGTTTACCTTAATATTCCTCTGCTGACCGAGTAACTGAAGATGGAAGAGAGGCCGATCGATTGGCTCCATGATGATTGTACATCAGCTGTTCAACCCCGCCACGAGGGACAACAAAGACATGAATCGCCGTGCGGTTGCTTGACTTGTATTGTCTTCAAGCTGGGATTGCTGGTTAGTTTGTGACCCTCCCACACAACCCCATGCTGAATCACCACAATGCCCGATTCTGTCTGAAAGCAACCTTTAACCCAACTCTGACCTAAAATCTCAGTCTAACCTGAATCTTATTGCCATGTCTCAACTGTGAAACAGCCGTCTGGAGGTCTGTCTGAAAGTGAGGACCGATCAAAGGGCCATTAAATATGCATATTATCTCCATCACACAGTCCTCTGAGTTCACCTAGCACACACTTCTGCGCAAGTAGCTGGGAGCATCTGGTAGTTCTGCACTGAACAAGACGTTCTGACAAACAGAAACATCTGAAAACACCATCTGAGAGGAGCTTCTGCTGGAGGCTGAGAGCTGAGCTGCAGCCAAAAACACCAAACCTCGAGCGCTCAAACATTCGAGGCCTTGAGGCTTTAAACATCCGAGGCCGTTTTGAACTTCCAACGATGTTAAAAATCAAGGTTACAAGATATGTTCTACGAGCAAACACAGGGAGAGAAATCTCTGAATAAAAGTCTGACAGGAGTGCTGCGGCCCTCCAGAAGGCTCTAATATATGAGAGACATCAGAGCAAGTAAAGAAACAACGGAAAGGACCTGAAACTACTCGGAGGTCAATGCAAACTCATTTGTCCCTAAACATATTCAGAGTCTGTGTGTAGAGTCGAGCAGCGGCAGGCTGTGTGGGATTTAGCTCGGCAGCAGGTGGTCTGGGAATGTGGTTTCCATAGCTATGATCAGCGATTCCTCCTGATTATTACAGGGTGGCCGTCCTTGTAAAGAAACAAGTGAAAAGGACAAATGAGCTCCTGGTTTCCTGCCAGCTCTCCCCCAGTCGCTTCAGCCACCGTACAGATCCACAGGCCACTCAATACTGATTACCAATGTATAAAAATGAAAAGGACAAAGACCTCAGGGTGCCGAAACCCCAAGAATAACCAGCAAACGTAAGAAAAGGGCATTTTTGGTTGTGATTGCAAGAACTATTAGACATAATACTGTATAATTTGAAGAAAGAGATCTTTTTCACTGGAGGGTTCCTTTTTAAAGTCGGTTATTTGATGAATTGGTGCATGTAAGAGATTCATTCTAACCATCTGTTCTCTTCACCCAAGCACTTACAGAGAACGAGTTGACATTGGAAAGCAACTTTATAGAAAAGACTTTATAGAAATTCACCTGAGGCTTTTTGCTTCAGCTTTCAGGTGCAGGTGTGATGCATTCTGCTTCAGACACATACAGTGTATTTATTTGATTTATTAAGCAGGTGTTTGCAAGGTGCAAACCTTTATTCTACAGAAATGTTGACATAAGACGCAGTCGCACCACAAAGCATCCAGAGCTGTAATGCAGTCCAACATCGATCTGTACAAAGCTCATAATGTTTTTTGTGATATTGTAACGTTTTTGTTGAGTTTGTATTTAAAGGTGGTGTTGTAAACTACATTACACTGAGAGGTTCTTCAAAGCATTCAACATTACAGTCTTCGTAAAAGTCAAATTTATAACAGAACAGTTGTGTTGGCTTGCCTTAGAGACGGTACTGGTGTACCTAAGAAAGTGAACACATGACGTTGAACATGTAAAATCACTGCAGGCTGCAGCCTAACTTTTACCTTATGATGATTAGACAATTACAGTGTGTTTGACTGCATTTACCTCAGTATTATAGTATTCTTTATGGACTAATCTGCCAGTTATGTTTACGATTTGTCGATTGATTACGTGGTCCATTAAACGTCACAAAATACAGAAAAATGTCCATCACATTTTCCACAGAGTCAAAGCTGACCTTTCATTTTGTCCAACCAACAGTCCAAAAACCCACAGACGAAACCGATGGAATCACTGGAACATGACCGGCCAGCGTGCAGACTAAACCATGCTTTTAAAAATTAAATAAATAAATAAACAGTACTATTGTAGATATGAACCTCTGCCTGTGGGGTTAACACGAGAGAGCGTCTGCGTGGACTAAATGGCTGTTAAATGTGACAGGCCGGTAAAAGGCTTGAGAGATGCTTTATAAACTGGTGTCAGTGTGAAATGTCCTAAAACAATGCATTCAGGGTTTGATGTGCTCAACAGAGCTTAGTAATAAACCTGTCTGAGATAAACAGGGCCGACAGCGGAGAACCACAGCAGTGTGTGGTTTGTCTTGTAATTCAATGTGACTTTGCGACTGACACGATGTAATTTATGTCTCACAGACGTGAATAAAGATGGATGTGCTTCCCCGCTACAGTCACAAACACACACTTCGCAGCAGACTGAGAGAAGTCATTGTAAAAAGACATGGGTGGATTTGTCCGGTGTTACAGCCAATCTAACAAGCTGGATGAATCTGAATCACAGCGGATGCAGCGATTCCTCTGACCAACACACACACACACACACACACACACACACACAGCCAAAGGTTGTAATACATGTGTTCATAAATCACATCACAAATCCGGTTTATTCCAATCACTCAGCCATCTTTTCTATGAGTAACAAACAACATTGTGATGAAGCGCCGTCATCCTCCTGCAACAATTCAAACCCTGGCGAGATTTCAAGAGACGAGACTTCCGTTTCTGGTTAAACAAAAAGGATCTTACTCTTTAACAAAACGGTCCGTCTCTGTAGGGATCCTTTCTGTAACGTTGTCAGACAGAGTAACAGTCTGAGCCTGTCAGCGGCAAAAACAAGCACTTTTAGTGGACGGACTTCATCCTTTGCGGGCCGTTTGCGGCTGCCAGCTGGGACGATCTACAGGACCAATTCCAAAGCGTTTGGTGAGAATTAGTCATTTAGACTCCGCTTAAAAATACCGGAGTTTCCCTTTAATATCTGAGATCTGGGAACACGATGACGTCACGAGAAAGACGTCGACGTGAGCAGTCGGACTACTCACTCTTTGTGATTCACCGCAGGTGCTAAATGACAATATAAAACGTAAGTGTCAAGTTCAGGGTTCGTACATCATTTTAAGAGTAAAATTCAAGCACTTTCAAGGTACCTGAATAAAACATTTCCTATCTAAATTGTTACTATAAATGCCAGGAGACTAAACTAATATGACGACAGGGTCACTGCATTTTAATTACAAGATTTTTGGTCAAATCAGGCATTTTTCAAGGCAAGTGCATTCGAATGCAAGCATATTCCTGACCTTGATTAAAAACAAATATAAATAAAACAAAATTAAGCATTAAGCAAACTTTGCACAAACCCTGCAAGTGAAAGTCCTTCATGCGAGTCACAATGCAGGATTCTCTATGGCTGTGCAAACCTTGATTTAAAGGAGAGATCTGAAGTCATCTGCAAATTTTAATTACTTGTTTTCTAGGTTTATCGTGTGCAGTCTTTTCTGTCAAGTTACACTTTCAAGGGCAACATTTTCTGCCAAAGGTGAATGAGTAACTGTGGGAACTGTAATCTGAGTGGTATTTCAGTGCCGATACCACCAAGACATTACTGAGGAATATAAACATATTTATATACTCTTCATCATTAAACAAAAGAAACCAAAGTTCTCGAATGTTAAATTTAAGCAGCCGTACAACAAAACCCTAAACTCAGCATAGAAGCAAACCTCTGAACAATGTAACTGACTCCAGGAGCTACCATCCATCATTCCTGTTGGTTCACACGAACATCCGAGAGAAGAACTAACACTGTTGAGTTCCCGACACGTTCCTGTTATATCTGATGAATCTGATGAATCTGTGTGCCGTCAGCAGCTTTCACATCAGGAACAATCCCTGCGTCTCACTCTGTAATCGGAGACAGCTCAGCAGACACGCGACCCGCTTTCATCCTTTATATACCAGAACGGCTGACTGAGGCGGTGCGTTTTCTTTCTCCAATACTTTATTATTTTCATTTCATTTGCTTGTTAATCTACAGGCTTTTGTCATATACAGTATCATTATTTTTGCCATTTTTGTCTTTGTTGGACAGTTTGATAGTGAAGAGGCAACGAGAGGACTGTTTGCGTATTCCTGGGTAAGAAAGTACACAGAGAGCAACGGGAAAAATATTTACTGGTGCAGTTTCGGCCCCCGACCTGCCCAATGGTGGATATATTTTTAATTATCCAGGAAGTTTGCAAAATGCCATTGCATCAGCTGTAATTACTTCCTGTTTTGCATAGTAACCATGGAAAACAACCACAACGACCACCGGATTTACTTTGGTACTGAAAAACTGTGTGCAGCACTGTGTCTGGAAGGAGTAACTGCTGCTGCTGTGTACGACACCTGTGGGGGCTCAGATTTAAAAGATGTTATGATGCCAAACGTGTCAATAAGGTGTTGGGGTAACCATGGTCAAGACTGGACAGTGTTTCTGTGTTTCAACATTTACCTTCAGCTGTAGCGTAGTGGTTACTCACTAGCTGCATGTACATGGACCTTAATATTCCACTGATAATGGGAATAACAGCCTGATCAGAATAAAAATGCCTCATGTGACCACCTCAGTCAGGAGAGACTGACCCGATCCGAAGGAGTTTTCAATAAAACCTTTGATAATCCGTCCGATAAGAAAATATTAAGTGTTAACCATGTAAACGCTTAATCTGACCACTCGAGGCTCGAAATGAGATGTTCAAACTAACCGAAAATAACCCCACTTCTTCTTCTGTTGCATTTCTGGCAGATTAGATGCTTCACAGCAGGCGGCGCCACTGGGCACATGTCAAAAGAGTTATGTTCTTAAAAGCTTCAGGGCATGTAAACGCACATCTCATCGATCACTTTATTTAGCGTCCATGTAAACCGCAAGTAATTTGGAATCCCTAATCAGAATGATCTCAAATCAGGTTGAAGACATATTGTCTGTGGAACAGCAGCTATTGGTATTTGGTTTCTGTCGGTGAGCTCTAACCGTCAGCTGCCGGGCGAACTCCACGTGGTTGTCATAGGCGAGGATGTTAGCGATGAGGCGCTCTCTCTCTGCGGAGAAGGAGGACGGCCCCTCTGTGATGTTCGGCTCAACTATCACCTTCAGCAGCGTGTGAGGACACCTGGTCCCATCCCACACCTGGAAAAAACACACACAAAAACATGACAGACGACGAGAGTCAGGATCCGCTGACCAGGGTCAGGGTCAACCTGCTACAGGCAGAGAAAAGTTTAGGGCTGCAGCTACCAGTTATTGTGATCGTTGATCAATGAGCGGATTATTTTGATGATTATTGTTTTGTCTAGAAAATGCTACAACAGATTGAAAGAACGGGCATCACAAATCCACGGTGACGTCCTCAAGCAACTTGTTTTGTTTGACCAACAATCCAAAAACCCAAAAATATTCAGTTTACGACAAAACACGTGCAGATTTGCTTTCTGTCAGTTGATTAATGCATGAATCAGTCATTCTTTAAACTCCTTATTCTTTATAATCTTTACTCCAGAACATCTGAAGACCAGACCGAACCCTCCCAGATGATCTCGGGTGCTCGCGGTTAAGGTATGAAATCTATTCCTCCGCCGATGACTTGGAGAACATCCTCTCTCCTCTGGTTGTATGTGTCGTTGCGTAACAGCGCGCTCAGAGCAGCTTTAGGAAATCAGTGAGAGCAGACTGGCGGCAGACCAGCAGCCACTGCCAAATCCTGCTCAAATTTATCTCCTCTATCATCCTCACTGGCAGGAAACCAGACACCAGTTACAGCCCTCCTTTCTGTTCGGAAAACGGAGGTGGCAGGTAAAACTGGACCAAGATGAAACACTTGAGACCTCCTCTCCCAACGAGGCCGCCTGACTGTGAAGTGGATTTACTACAAGACAGATGAAGACTGAAGGCGAACAGCTCCATTATCCCAAAGGGAAAAACACAATATGACCTACTTGAGGAGGCTGAAGTTTTAAAAAGAACGCTAGATGGCGGAACAACACGTCAACGCAGCTTCCTAACAAGACAAGAAAAAATAAATAAATAAAAATAAAAAAATCGGTGACTGTGGGTAATAAAAACACGATGGTGAGAACAAAAGCTGACAGTAAAACGGCCTCCAGGGACGCTTCCTGGTGACTGGGTCATTTCTGTTTTTCTAGTCACTATGTGTGTATTTTAGATTTAGGGATCACTTAGGAAAAGTGAGGAGGAATCTTCACACTCCCCACTGGCGACTCTTTAATCGACAGAGCCGTTGTTTTATCGAATTCTTGCTGCGTTTTGACGACCGGCCATCCAGGCTGCTGCTCGCGACGCTTTGACAACCACAAGCTGCGACACGGCCACTTTTTACAACCAAAAGGGCTCGACAAAAGCCCCGAAACCCAGCGTTCGTCAAGCTTGAAAATGACATTGAGGGCTGTCAGGGGTCCAGTGCCAATTAGAATGTAGGATAGAAACCTAAACTGAAGGTTTTCTGATTGGAAGAGCAGCTTCTGAAGAATTTGGTGGTTCTAGTTGATCAGAAAGTGCCTCGAAATCTGTTCTACAAACTCAAGCAGAATAAGAAAGATGACTCCTCTGAGGCCTACAACCCTACATGTAACACTGATTGAGCATTTCCCTCTACTTTTTCTAAAAAAGGTTTGCTTTGATTAATTATCAACCAACCAAAGACAAATCCTGACATGCCTCGTCTGAAACAGTTTCCTCACTCAATAGGCCTAATATTAAAGTTAATAAAAATGTAGTAATGTAATGTTTCCTCTGACATGAGTGGAAGCACTCATTGTTTCAGGTGAGGCTGGGCACCTCCACTATGAAACCAAACCAATGAAAACGGGGTTAATGCAGAGAGATCTTTTTTTTTAATTGGCTTCTGATGAAAAACTCTCTGGATCTACGTGATTCATGCTGGTGCAATATTTCTCATTCAAAACAGCAGATTTCCCTGGAAGGAGACAATTTTGCACATTTGCAACACAGACTAAACTAGAAGTGGTTCCATTAAAGTTCCATTAACGATGCTGGACTACGGTTGTTTCCTTTCCTTGATGTAGTCACTGTCAAAACCTAAGGTACCTTAACACCCGTTCAATTTTATTACACCAAATGAAAACAGAAATGTATAAACGTGCGGTACATTAAGTGCATAACTAGAGTGATTGTATGTTGGTGCTTGAGGGCTGCCAACACACAGCAGTGCTGTACCTGAACGCATCCTGCATAGACACAGACGGAGGACTGAAGTTGCCGCTGGTCTGCTAACATGCTGCTTTCACCTGAATAATAACCCGTAGTTTACCTGAAGTTCACCAGGTCTGTAACGTTCTTACCCTCAGCAGAGTGCAGGTGGTGTCGATGGGAGCTTTGGCCAGCAGCTGGCAGGTCAGGTCGAAGTAAGCCTTGGGCTGAACAGCGGACAGAGGGACCGTAGGACCCAGGCGGACGAGAGACTGGCTGGCAGCCCAGGATCGCAGCTCCTCCACGGTCCGACGGCACTCCTGGTCAAAGTGGAATGAGCGGCTGGAGGTCCGCGGCTCCACGTCTCCGCCCACCGCCCCGTCAAACACCACCACAGAGAAACCGAAGGTGTTGACCAGCGTGATGGAGTCATTGAAGAACTGAGTCTGTGCAGAGAAACGTGGAATCATTTATCGTCAATCACTGACTCACTTTATATATGATCTGTTTAACAACAAGGCTGGCGGCTTTGGCTGTTTCAGCTCTTAACGTCCTGCCTTCAAAACGACGAAATATCATGTAAAATCAGCACAAGACATCTGTCAGTCTGTAACCCAGGCTGGACCTTGACTCTGTGCATGCGGACGATGTCTCCGAGTTGAAAGATTTTGGGATGGTCCTCCAGCTTCTCACAGAAGATGGTGCAGCTGATCTTCTGGTTGGACTGATCAGTAATCTTCAGGCTGGAGCAGAGGTCTGTGGAGAGAAAACTTCCTGTGTTCAGATGATTCTCCTCACAGGATGAGAAACTGCTCAAACTGACAAAAAGCCAGTGCCAAAGGTACGTCATGTAGGACACAACTCTGTTACTATATACAGTATATTGAGTATGTCTGTGCATGTTCGTGTGCATCTATCTAGAGATGTCAAATCTCCAGCAACTGTTGCAGCACACAGAAAAACCTTATTGTCAAAGTTGTTCTTTATACAGCAAGTGTTGCTCTTCAGGCCGTTTCCCTTCTCCATAAATCCTGGAAATCCCAACGCTGCTTCGTGCCTTTGATGCGTGTGAATATGACTGTGCATCTTAGTGTGTGTGTGTGTGTGTTCCACACAGTGTCTCATCAGATGGATTCTTCTAATATCTTTGTTCACTTTAAAAGACGCCTGAAGAATCCACAAAAGAAGGTGAGTCTGGCCAGTTTCCAGCCTCGATGCTGCTTTCTCTTTATTATCCCTCTCAACACACACACACACACACACACACACACACACTTGTGTTTCATGGCTGCAGGTCGACTCAGACTGAACGACCTCGTGTTTTATTGTCTTGTCATTTCCATCGCTCTTCCTTTGTAATTCTGCCATCTGAGCGCTAACCTCCTGACGTGCATCTGCTATTCCCGCACTTCACGCTGATATCGGCTGCAGTGTGTGTTAGCAGGGAGATTAAGCAAAATGACTAAACATTGTTCCAGAGGTTCAGTGGATTAGATTAATGCAACTCCCTGTGTGATGTTGACGAGCGCTGAAGCTTTTAAAGCCTGAGCGGCGTGCTCATACCCAGACGTCCATTATTAGACCATCAACAACATAAGATGAAAATGCATCTCGCCATCCCACGTACGTCTCTCCACACCTTCGGAGACATTACCATCCAAACAAAACTGTGCATCCGCTCTTACTCAGCACTAATCCAGCTTTTATCACTTGACGAAAGACTTTCTCTGCTGTCCTGTCTGTCAGCTCATTTCTGTCTCAGAGGAGGTGATGTGGTTTATGCTCCCGGATCCCCTTCACCAAAAACTATCACTCTTTCTTACATTTTCTTTTTGAACAGAACTCCTCAAACGAAGCTGCCGAGTATCTTAACGTCTCTGTCCATGGTGCTGACAAACCTTTTCAGTTTCCCTTCTGTCTGCTTTTGAAACGGTAAGTGCTCTTTAGCTACACAGGACAGAGTTGCTACACTTTCACATAAAATTTACAGTTCTACATTTTTATTGTCATAATCCGACTTATAAAAATTCAACTTTTGCCACATACAATTTTAAGCTTAAATTACTTAATCTCTTTATATTGACGTTTTACATTATTAAAACATCAAAACTATCCTCAAAACTTATTTCATAACATAATTTATTTTAATCCAGCAATATCAAAGTTTTGGTAAAATTACT
>JAVQJF010040719.1:0-41170 GCA_036023855.1 Gadopsis marmoratus | reverse complement strand
CTACAGGCTAGACAACGGCACCCTGACTGCCATTAGGTATCGGGATGAAATCCTTGGACCCATTGTCAGACCCTACGCTGGTGCAGTGGGTCCTGGGTTCCTCCTGGTGCATGACAATGCCCGGCCTCATGTGGTGAGAGTATGCAGGCTGGAGGATGAAGGAATTGATACCATTGACTGGCCCCCACGCTCGCCTGACCTAAATCCAATAGAACACCTCTGGGACATTGTGTTTCGGTCCATCCGACGCTGCCAGGTTGCACCTCAGACTGTCCAGGAGCTCAGTGATGCCCTGGTTCAGATCTGGGAGGAGATACCCCAGGACACCATCCGTTGTCTCATTAGGAGCCCCGACATTGTCAGGCATGCATACAAGCATGTGGGGGCCATACAATCATACTTTATATATGAACATGGTTAATTTTGACCTGGTTAAAGTTCCACACAAATCGTTTACATATGTACCAAGATACAAATTACCAAAGTGGACATCATATACAAAAAAATAAACCATTTCCCAACTGTTATGGTTAGAAGGTTGATGGCATTAAGATCTGTTAGCTAATGTCTAACCTTTGACTTTACAAAAGCACTGCACCACAGCAATAATTTGAGTGTGTTGGTAACTGTTTCAATATTAGCTATATGGTGAAAATATACGTGACTTATCGGACTAGATTATAAAGTCAATACTGTCACTAACATTAGCCATTTAAAGATATCTTATGTGGTAGCTTAGAATCCCTCATCTGTCTGTTTAGCTAGCTAACTAATGATGTCAATTTTGCTCCGCTTGGCACAAAGCTAGCCTTTTTAATTATTACCTTGCAATTAGCTAGCGTTAATAAGCCTCACAACAACATTACTCTTATTTTGTCAACCTTCTTCAAAAACCTCTTGATGTCTTCAAGTTTGTCCGTCGTGTTTTTGCCCTGCATTTACTATTTAATAAGCTACTTAAGCTCTGTTTCCTTCTTCTAATTTTAATCTAATGCGGTTGGCATCCATTTGGTGCATTACTGCCACCTTCTGCTCCAGAGAGCGGAACAGACAATAGACTCAATAACTACATCCCTCTATCTGCTCGGGCCTCCCAGTTTACTTTGTCGTCTTCTAGTAGTTTACGGAAGAGGATTAGGGCCACATGTAAATGTTTTTTGAGTTCTGACTTAAATCTCAGAATTCTGACTTTATTCAAATTTATACAGTCAGAACTCAAAAGAAAATTTCACGTGACCCTAATCCTCTTCCGTAATGACTTAATGCCTTAACTGAGTCTGTTTTTACATGCATTTTCTCCTTTTGTATATATTCCTGTAACTGTATTAAACTGTCAGCCAGTTACTATTGATATAACTCCGTATTTTATTTATTAGCTCAATTTAGTTAATTCCCCCTACTAAAATAATGATGTAGGCTGACAGTCCACAAAAATTGTATACAACACATTTTAAGAGCCAACATAAAAATAAAAATAATGTTAATACAATTTTGCCTTTTATTATGTTGGCCAGTGCAAAACAATATAAAAAAGATGAGTCATGTATAGGTATGAAAGTCACTCAAGATTGATTTGTTCTGAAATTCTCAAAGTCTATATCATAATTGTATTCATGTACCTTTGGTAACTGGTGTAACACAGAATAAAAGACATGTAAATATTGTTTCACAATATTTATTTTATATACTATACGTCCAATAAAAATATACAGGCATGTTGTTTTCTATCACAAAAGCACCAAAATATGTCATGCACATACTGTCAGTTTACAGACCCCTGCAGCACAAATACACATTTCACACCTCACTTGTCATGGCTATGACAACGTAGAAAATACAGTACGTGTGTATTGTATGAAGAAAATACTGTACAGTGAAATGCTATTTAAAACTGGTTACAAAAACAGTGGATCTTATCTCAAAATCTCATGGTTTCAAAACTTAGTGCATCGAAAATAGTCTTTAATGGCCAGTACTGCTACCAGATAAAGTACTGACGCGGTCCAATCACCCTTGAACTGTTTTTCTTTTCCCACCAAAAATCCAAAACCTGTCTGTTACAAAAAAAAAAATTACTAAACGATGTTGTGCAATTAAGTTGTTGAAATATTTCAGGTATCAAAGAAAAGGATTATAGTAATTCCTTGTTACACCACTGCTATGGGCCAATTGGATCAGGCTTTATTTTGGTCGCTTTTCTGCATAATAGTGCTGCAATGAGAAGAGCAACAACAATGCTCCTGTTTGTATGAGAGATTAGTTGTTGTGTTATGGTTATAGATGGAGACTTTGTGTTCTACCAAGAACACAAGAACACTGACCAAGAAATGCTCTTGGAGCAGTGAATACACAATATGGATGTGGTGCAATGCTTTCTCCGTTTACTTATGAAAGTTAACCTTTAACATGTTGAACAATGTTTCATATATTTTTTAGACGTTTGCACTTGTATTTCTTCTATAACTTCCATAATTATATTACATAGAGTCTCAACGCAATGGCTTACACTGTTAGGAGGAAATGTAGCCTAGATTTTCTTGCAAAGATTCAGGTATATGTAAACATTTACACCAGTTATACCTGACTTTACTGTAAGACATATTAACAGACAGTGTTGTGAATGCAAAATGCAGGATTATAATACACAACAATAATGCAACAGTATATTGCATGATAAATCAATACCATGCAGACCCTTTTAGACATTTTTACTGAACCATTAAAAGATTTCGAGGGTTACAGATGGTACTTCAGCTGGTCAAAAAAATTAGATACACTGCTAGTCCTGGACGTGATCACAATCTTACACAATTCTTAATACTGCTGTTGGCCATCAATCAGGTTCATTTTGTCTGAAAGTTCATCAAGTGGACAGACAGTCAAGGAAATATAATTTAAAATGTGTAGATGTAATCTTTACCAGTTTGTCACGACACCTCTACAAATCAACAGACTCAAACTTTAGATTTAGATTCAACTTACTGTCATTAAAAAGTGTAGCTGCTGCCCAAGCTAATGCAAATGTCTAACATTTTTAGATGCACACAAAGTAAAGCAGATATTTGTCTCACATAATTATCACATTTCTAAAACCATATATCATATTCAAACTGTGGATCTTTCTACGCCTTCCAAGCTAAAAGGATATTCTTTCTGCTCAGCTCCTGAATGGTTGACTGTACTTTTTTCTGGAACACAATCTGAGCTTCACACATGCAGGCATCTTGAGTTATTTCACCTCTCATTTCCTCTGAAAGAATGAGAAAAATATGGAGACGGTCAAGGCATACAAGTGGTGTTTCACCATGTTTAGTGTAGCTCCTTTGTAATACTCCATTTGGCAACGAGTCAGTGACGTTGTTCAATGTGAGAATAATTTGGAGCTGATGAAATCAGATAAAAGTTAGATTTTGTTTTAAATGAAAACATAAGCACAATAGATATTGATTGAATAATATAGCAGAGATCAGGTACAATCATGATTTTTCTCTTGTGAGTGAAATTAGAAAATATGTTAATGTTTTAATCACTTCTGTTAGTTAATCTCAACCTGGGAGTAGTTACCGAGTGCAGATGGGGATAGCTTTAAAGAGAACACATGTTAATAATCGAGCAATATACTCATACAATAGCAGTTGATGGAAAAGGTACAATCACAACAGACAACAGGCAAATCAATTACAACTTATTTGTTTTGGTCCTTCACTTGGACCAAAGTTCTCGGTGGGCTCACACCACAACCACCATTGCCTTAGCAGTCTCTCATTCCTCAAGCCAGCAGCGCAGCACACGTTTATGTCCTATAAACTGTGCTGTGACTGGCTGACTCAGTCGTAGTATTTCTTGTTGTTGGACACAGTAGCTTTGGTTGCAGTCAACTGCAGACGTCTCCACAACTAAAGAATGCAAAGAGACACATGTGATTTGTATGATAACTATCAAAATCAAAGTTAAGGCATTGTAGCCCTAAATCTATAGACACAGGCAAAACCCCTTTATCAGTGCCATAGGCTTGACCAAACTCTGACCTGGAGCAGAGCACTGAAATTTACATGTGTGAGGATAGACAATCAGTAAGAGCTTTTCATTGCATTGACAAAATGGCAGCGTTTTGTGTAGGTTGACAGGGTTACTGAGCTGTGGTCAAAGTATTCGGGTGGCAATCAACAGGAAATGGCCTACTGGGGCTGCTTTGTGTTTCTTTCCCCTAATTTCTCCTAAGTGTAAAGTTCTGGTAAAACATTTTGATAGTGTAGACAACATGGAATAAGTTGAAATGTGTTGTCTACACTCTACTGCTGGGCTGTCATGTTATACCAAGCCTGGTGCAGCCAATGGTGAAGCCATGCCACCACCTATGGCTGTAGCAAAATCTCAGGCACGGTAGTTTAGCTATTTGACCTGGTAGGATATGTGCTAAACTCACAGTGCCTGGTATTGCCTTCTGAGCCACAACATCAACAGAGCATATTCCATTGTCCAGATTGATCAGTTCAGTATTGAAGAAGGACCACTATTACTATAACAGCCAGCACTCAGGCCCTCTGGACTGCCTATGTTGCCAGTAATAACATTGTGGATTAATTAATTCACAAGGTAAGAGAGTCTCATCCTGATTTGTAGACCACACAAATGCAAATTTCACTACTACTCAAGCCTATAGACCATTTAAGAGAGCATTGCCTGGGTGAAATATGACATAATATGGAGGAAACATGTATTGGATTGTGGATTTTTAGTGCGCGAAAACAGCATTTGGAAAACTGGCATCTCACCTTATCATCTTGCATATCTTAGGATGGGTTTGAGAATGGTTCTTGTCAAGGCAAGCACTCTTGAAGTATCATACGTAAAGAGCGTTCAAGGAAGCCCTGGCCAGCTGTTGAAACTTGGTCGCTCGTGGTTTCTCCAAGGACTCATGAAAACTATGTCCATGTATGTCACACTTTTTGGTAAGTTAGTGCAAGCCTGGTAAATTTGCTCAGTCAAGCCAAGTTCAACACAAGTCATACAAGACAGCTCTCAAGGCAATAATATAAGAGGGTTGGGTGACAAATCCCCGAGGCTAGAACTAATTCAAAATATTGCACAATCTCTTCAAAGGCTTCGATATACAGACAGCAATATGTATGTTGAAAAAAAATCCAGATCCTTACGTGAGCACGTTTTCTGGTCTGCATTCAACACATATCCCACTTGACACTTGCAGTTGTACGAGTCACCATTGTTGATACAAACATGCTGGCAGTCGTGTCCCTGAGCACATGCATCTGAACCTGAAAAGAGACACTCCCACATTTAACTGACTTGGTCTAAGTAATTCAAGGTCAAGGATCTCATGGTTATCATTACCTTAATATTCATTGAATTCCTTCGCCAAAACACGATATGAATATGTGTCTAGCAATGCAAGTGCCTCAGCAGTGCTTGTTACAGAAGTCTTTGGAGCTACTATGGAATCACACAAAACATCTTGAGGTATTGCAACAATGTTTACTTGAAGGGAAGAACTTTCTTACGTGAGCAAGTTTTTTGATCCATGTTCAACACGTATCCCACATGACACTTGCAGATGTACGAGTTCCCACTGTTGACACAAATGTGCTGGCAGTCATGTCCCTGGGCACATGCATCCAAACCTGAACCCGAAAAGAAAAGCTCACATCTCGGTGACTTAGTCTTATGACATCAAAAACAGTCACATGGCTTTTTGCAGAGCCTTTGGTCACAGTTCCCTTTGAAAGAAGTGGCTGCCTCAGACATGTGACCAGTACATTTCAACATTTCCGGTCTCTATATCTCCTGCTTATTCATGCTGATCTCAAAAATATTCACAAGAGACAAACTGTCTCACCAGCTCCTGCTCTCCAGCTGGAGCCTTTGGTGATCTGATGAACCGTGCTTTGAAGGTCCGAATGTGGTGCTTTGTGGAATATCTGAGGTGCTGGATCACACCAAAGACACCAAATATGCATATTGAAACAAATCAGGTGCTTACGTGAGCATGTTTTCCGGTCTGCACTCAATACATATCCCACACGACACTTGCAGATATACGAGTCATCACTGTTGACACAAATGTGCTGGCAATCATGTCCCTGGGTGCATGCATCCAATCCTGAAAAGGAACACTTCCACATCTCACTTAGCCTAATACCATCAGTCGAGTAGCTCCAACTGACCAAATTTCCTTTTAAGAGGAGGATCAAGAAATCTATGGTCATGTGCTCCATTCCTCTGAGTGCATCAGGAGCTTGTTCACAACGAACTAAGTGGTTACCAAACCATAACCTAACTTACACAAGGTGAAATGAAGTGCATCTGAGCTGTAAAGCTGTTGTGATAAGCGTCTATTAGCCCATTTAATAGTATTTTACAGTTTCAGTGCAGAAAATAACGTAGTGAGACTGCAGGGAAATCTAATACACTGTACCAAAGAAGAGACATCATATCTGTAAGAAAGATCCAGGTTCTTACGTGAGCATGTTTTCCGGTCTGCATTCAACACGTATCCCATTTGACACTTGCAGACAAACGATTCATCAGTGCTGACACAAATATGCTGGCAGTCGTGTCCCTGGGCACATCTATCTGAACCTGAAAACAGACACTTCCACATCTGAAGGGCTCAATTTACATAAATCATAGAGCCGTTAGGTAGTAAGAGAACCTATGATGGGTCACTATGATCAAGCACTGTCTCTGAAGCAAAACAGACACTTCATCAAATCTAAAAACAAAAAGCGTCCAGGTTCTTACGTGAGCATGTTTTCTTGTCTGGCTTCAACACATATCCCACTCGACACTTGCAGATATACGAGTCATCACTGTTTATACAAATGTGCTGGCAATCATGTCCCTGAGCACATGGATCAGAACCTGAAAAGAGACACGTCCACATGTGATACGACATCTTTCATCATTTAAGCAGAGCTTGGACTGTTGGAGCCTATGTCTCACAAATGTTCCTTTTACAATTGATGCTACTATCCGTCTCCTAAGTGTCCGACTTATTCAGACGGACACAAATATCCTGGCAGTCGTGTCCCTGGGCATGGCTATCCAATTTTGAAAAGAGACACTTCACAGGTAAATTAATTCTAATTACATCTGTCAAGGAGGACTTTTAATGGGCCACCAATCCCTTTACAATTCATGTAAACCATACCTCAAGGTTTATTAGACACAGTGTCCCAATCTACTGCCTGTTAAAAATGAAGTCACTATCGACCACTAACTAGTACAACCACCCTAGAGCTGATATGTTCTTCATCCTGATCTTGCAGCCAAAATGACACTTGGGGTTTTATTGGCAAACAAGAAAACCACAGGATTTTTTAATAATCTGATAAAGTCTGAAACCTGAAAAGAGACTCTTACTGACTCGGTCTAATAGCATCTGTCAAGCAAAACTTAGCAACGTTTTGGAGCTTTTAATGGGCCACCATCATGTTTACAAGTTACGAATTCACTACAGACTGTCTTATTCTATTTACAATAACCTACATGAGCTGATATGCATTGTGTCCACAGCACTGTGCTTCACCAGCTCATGCTGTCCAGGTAAAAAAAATTGGAGTGTTTCTGGCAAACACCAATCCGATATGGATTGTTTTAATCATTCACAGAATGGCTTCTGCAGCATTTAGTCATGCACCTAAAATAATGGATTTTTAAGGGAAACCTGAGACACAGCACCACAACATGCACATCAAATGTATATGTAAAATTCAAGTTCTTACGTGAGCATGTTTTCTGGTCTGCATTCAATACGTATCCCTCATGACACATGCAAAGGTAAGAATTGCCAGTTTTGACACAAATCTGCTGGCAGTCATGTCCCTGGGCACATGTATCCGAACCTGAAAAGAGACACTTCCACAGCTAACATCCACAGCTAAAATAATCTTACACTACCAGTTAATAAATCTTTGGCCTGTTGTGGAGTTTATGATGAGTCAACAGTAATTAAAAATTTAATGGGAATTTTCCATAAGCCTTGTTCTGCATCTATTCCAGCACCTAAATGTAAGCATGTTTGTAAAAATCCAGACACACAGCATTAAGACATCCCATACCATTTTCTATGGTCCAAATTTCTACAACAGCATTTTTTCTATTGTGCTATCAATGCGCTCCACTCCACCATTCCATTTGCAATTTATGTTAGTGATGAGGAGTGTATCAGCCCCAGTATCCCAAATTGCTGCTCATTTGAAATACGTTCACTACTCACTTTGTACAGGAACATGCATATCAAACACAGTATACAGTTAAAATTTAGGTTCACACATGAGCATGATTTCTGGTCTGCATTCAACGCATATCACTCATGACATGCAAAGGTAAGAATGGCCATTTTTGACACAAACATGTTGGCAGTCCTGGCCCTGGGTGCATGCATCTGAACCTGAAAAGAGACACTTCGGCAGCTAGAATCCATATCTAACTTCCTTGGTGAAGCTTATGCTAGGCCAAAATTGATTTTTTTTTTATTGTATAAAGGTCATGGCCAACTGCTCAATGCCTCTTTGTGCTTTTAATCAAGTATATAACAATAAAGATTGTAGTTAACCACAGACATGTATATCAAATCTAATGATAAAGCCTGAGTTCTTACGTGAGCATGTTTTCTGGTCTGCATTCAACACATATCCCTCTTGACATTTGCAGATGTATGAATCGTCACTGCTGACACATATATGCTGGCAGTCGTGTCCCTGAGCACATGTATCTGAACCTGAAAAGAGGCATTCACACTTAGTAACTGACTTGATTGAATAATAGCCAAAAAGAAGCACTTAGTCTATTGTGGAGCTTTTTTCAACTTTTAAATTCATGGCCATGTGTTCTATAGTTGTAGGTGCATCAGTCCCAGTCTCCCAACTTCCTGCTCATTCACAATAAATTCAAAATGTACTTCCTAATCATTTAGAATGAACCGGTGATGTATGTGGGTCCACAGCACAGTGCTTCACCAACTGCTGTGGTCGAAATTAATCTTTTGAGGCGGCAAACACCGATACTTCAAGAATTTGTAAATGCTCCAGAAGATGGATTCTCTAACATTTATTCAAGTATATAACAGACTTTGAGGGAGAACCAAGACCCTGACATGCATAGAAAATGTATAGGGAAAATTCTGATTCTCACGCAAGCATGTTTTCTGGTCTGCATTCAACACATATCCCTCACGGCACATGCAAAGGTATGAATCGCCGTTTGTGATACAAATCTGCTGGCATTCATGTCCCTGGTCACATGTATCCAAACCTGAAAAGAGACACACCCACCGCTAACACTCACACCATCAGGACGGGCCAGCATTAACTGAAAAATGGCCTTTAACCAAGCATGTATACATTTCTAAACATCTTTAGTTAACCAGTGACACTGCAAGACATGCATATGATAAGGTCCAAGTTCTTACTTGAGCATGTCTTTTGGTCTGGATTTAATTTATATCCCACTCGACACTTGCAGACGTACGAGTCATCATTGTTTTCACAAATGTGCTGGCAATCATGTCCACGGACACATGGATCAGAACCTGAAATGAGACATGTGAGGAGAGCCTGGACTGCTGGAGCCTCTTTCAGGCCCATGGTTCCTTTTACTATGTTTACATTCCATTCCTCTTTCTGTATCAGTCAGTTTCCCAAATCTCTGAGTTATTCAGGCTGAGCTCAACAACTGACTGTGTGAAAGTGCTAAGAGCAAAGTGTAATATTAGTCACAACACAAGAAATAGTCTATACAAAGTACCTGAACAATTCTGGGTCATTCAAAATTACAGTATACTTCTAATCAGATAAACACATTACAGCCTGCCTGTCCAACAGCAAGACCTGGTGGTTTCTGTATTTCATCAAGTTCTAAAATTAATGATTCTCATAAACCAAAGACACTGCTCTAAGGTATACATATCAAATCTCATAAGGCATGTTTTCTGGTCTCCATTTACCATTTGATGCTTGCAGATGTGGACACTTGACCAAAGCATGCACTCCAAAGCCAATAAAAGGGTAAAGGTGCTTACGTGAACATGTTCTCTGGTCAGCATTCAACACATATCCCAAATGACACTTGCAGATGTAAGAATCATTCCTGTTTACACAAACATGCTGGCAGTCATTTCCCTGGGCACATGTAGTTGGACCTGAAAACAGACACTCCCAAATGTAACACACCCAATATTATTACATCACTCGCACATCATAGCTGAGACTTGAACGGGCCATTCTTTTTAAAATGTACAATTCATGACCGTTTGCCCAAACTCTCTGTGCATCAATCCCAGTTTCCTAATTCGATGCTTTTTCAAATAAATTCAACACTGACCGCTGCATACAAAACGTTTTAAAGCTGCTTTGGCAAACCAAACTGTGCTGATTCTTTGGTGCTCCAAAAGATGGCTTCTACATTTACTCAAGTGCCAACAATAATGAACTTTCACCAAGAGACAGACATGAAATCTATTTGTAAGGGTTCTTGAGTAATCATGTATTCTTGTCTGCATTCAACACATATACCTACTGACACATACAAACTTAAAAATCAGCATTTTTGACACAAATATGGTGGCGGTCATGTCCCTGGACACATGACACATGTCTAACTCTGAAAAGAGACATTTCTACATGTAACTGACTGTCTACTCAGGGCAACCCCATAACAAGAGCTTATCAGTGCCTGACCCTGTACAAATTCAACCTGAGCATTCACACCCTGCAATTCAAAATAACGCAAATGACCCAACTTTTCTGTTGTGACTCAAAAGGATCTCACCAACCCACAATCTAAAGTATTTCTACAGATTTTCTTTCATCAAAAATTTAACTAGATTTGTGGGAATCTGAGCCAAACTACAAAGAAGTCTACCTGAAAAGTCCAAGTTCTTACGTGAGCATGTTTTCTGATCTGCATTCAAAACATATCCCATTCCATATTTGCAGATGTACTAGTTATCAGTGCTGTGCAGTGGGACATGTCCCTGGGAACATGAATCCAAACATGAAAAGAAAAACTACCACACCTGGCATGAACCCTTATTGTGCAACTTATTGTGGAGCCTTTGACTGGCAATAAACAAGCTACGACGTGCCCACCGTACGAAATCGCCAGATCTGGCAATGTACAGCATATGGAGGATACATAGAAACTTTCAGACATGCAAACAAATTTATGAAAAATATTCTGGTTCTTACGTGAGCATGTTTTCTGGTCTGCATTCAACACATATCCCTCTTGACATTTGCAGATGTACGAGTCGTCACTGCTGACACAAATATGCTGGCAGTCATGTCCTTGGGTACATGCATCTGAACCTGAAAAGAGACACTTCCACATCTAACCAAATAACTGCACAAGTCAAGGAGCCCTGAGTCAATTCTATTTCACCAACAATGCACATCACAAATGTTCAACTTTGCAGATCTGTGATGAGCATGAGGGTTCCCCCTGTAAGGCCCTCCTTCACACTCTAATTGATAGTCAGTCAAACCTGTGACTTGAAGACAGGATCTTCTTGTCCTTTCACCTTCTGCTTAAGCCATTGTTTATTTGTTGTAATAAATGATTGCCAAATAAACAACTTTAGATATTCTAATATCAAATAATATCAACAAATAGCTTTTTGGTCATTTTCATCACTTTGTAATCATTCTGTGACTCCTTGTAGTTGATTTACTGCATTTTGTGGTCATTGTGTGCTTCTGTAGTTGTTCTGCATCTACTTGCAGTCCTTTTGCATGTCTCTGCGGTTGTTTTCCCTCTGTTTCTGGTCGTTTTGCATCTCTGGGAGGTCATTTTGCTTCACTTTGTGGTCGTTCAGTGTCTGTAGTTATTTTACTTCATTTTGTGGTCTGCTTGTAGCTGTTTTCTTCTCTTTGAGATTGTTTTGAGCATCTTTGTGGCTGTTTTGCATCAATATGTGGTTGTTCTCTGCCTCTTTTTAGTGTGTTTTTTTGTCATTTTGCAGTTGTGTAGGGTTATTATTATTATTATTATTATTGGAGTGTCACTTGAAGATGCATTTGATTTGCATGTTGGAGATGATAGGAGATGAGTTGTCATTCCTTTTATAATTTGTTGCGAGCCCCAGTTTGTCAAGTCTTGCTCTTTCCTAACGTATTTATGACAACAAATACATTTGTCTCAGTACCTCAAAATAAAATCTATTGAGAAAATGTATGATCTTACGTGAGCATGTTTTCTGGTCTGCATTCAACACATATCCCACTCGACACTTGCAGTTGTACAAGTCACCATTGTTGATGCAAAGATGCTGGCAGTTGTGTCCCTGGGCACATGCATCTGAACCTGGAAAGAGACACTCCCACATCTGACTGACATAGTCTTGGTTTTAGCCTAGAACAGGGGCTTCAAAACTAGGCCTTCATTATGTCCTGCTCATTTAATTTGGGCTGAGTGTCTGCCCTAATCTATTTAGGGCAACCCAAAACATTAGTAACAAGAGATGGTATGCAGTGTGTCCACAGCACAAAGTGCCTAACTAACTGAACTAAAGAGAGCTTCAAATGCTTATGAACTGGGAATTCCAGTATTCTGTAAAAGTACAAACATTAAATATTATAATCAGAAATTTCTACCTCAAATAAGGCTTTTCCCATCCAATCCCAAATAATTTCTAAGCAAGATTCAATCATAATAAAACTTTTAGACATGTTCTTTTTTGGCAGTAATTTCCAGATAGTGAATCATGTAAACACACATTGGGATTCTATGAGACAAAAACATTACGACAAAGATAAAGATTCTTACGTGAGCATGTTTTCTTGTCCGGGTTCAAGACGTAGCCCGCGTGGCATTTGCAGTTGTATGAGTTTCCACTGTTGACACAAATGTGCTGGCAATTGTGTCCCTGAGCACATGGATCCAAACCTGAAAAGAAACACTCTCAATGTCTGATTGGCTTACGTCTAGTGAAATCGATCATTTTGTGTTGAACCTCTTTGTTAGTGAGTTGTAACTATGTATGAATTAATTGTGCAATTTTGTAATTCTACAGAGCCACATGCAGATTAGTTTGCTTGATCTCTGTGCTTCAACTATAGTGATGTTATTGTGAAATAATTTAGTTGTTTTAAATCCTGTGTTATTTGTGAAGGAAGAGACATAGTCATTTTCCACTTTCAAATGTTGCACTGACTTTTGAATTTAAGTCCCCCAAATCTTAATTTTCCAACTGAATATTCCAGTTCAGACCATGCAAACACAAAATCTACTAAAGGCAACACTGCCATAATCATTGCATGCCTTTGACATCACTGGTGTGGATGGACAGATGGTGGCCTCAGTGAAACACAGAGGTTGGTTGAGCGCACACACAGTCTGGTTGAAGATGTCATTCAAAAAAAAAAGATTTTGAATTTCCGTGAATGGCACAGTGTGCGATAAGTTCAGCGCCAGGGAGGAAACATGAATAGCATGGGCAACCTTATCAGTTACCTTGTTAGTTTAGGTGGTACCAAAAGTCGTAAAGAGAATTTAAAAGGTGACATTCTTAAATAAAGTACTAAGCCGTCGAGGAGTCAGGGTGGGAATTCTTTTTAAACAAAATACTTCTGCGTTAACTCGCATTAAGTTTTCCATTCCTCTGTAATCATTTTGGGGTTGCCAAGAGTGTTTTACATTCTCTCAAAATAAATTTTGTGTTACTGTGAAATACGTTTTTGCATGTTTGTTTTGGCCACAGCTGTAGCTGCATGCTTGGCAGCAGTGGCTGGGATTATAGAGATGATTGTTGCTAGGGATACGGTTGCAGCTGTTTCTATGGCTTTTCTATACTGCTCTGCTAACATGCTGCTTACACTACACCTCCTGTGTAGGTGGTATGGGTACGGGTATGGTTGGCGGCAGCTGCACTGTGGCTAGTCTTTACAGCTACTAATGTTTCTCATTAGCAGAAAAAAAATTGTAAAGCCAGACACTCAGCATTTGAACCCTGTATTTTTATCAGATTTTAAAAAATTTGGGGGAACACATAACTTATTACGAGAAAACGTAAATGTATGGTGAGGGAAGGCAAAATCAGTTTTAAAAGAAATTCCCACTGTGACTTTTCAGGGTCTTCGTATAAAATAATTTGAGAATTACACTTTAATTTTGAACCTCTCCGAGTTATTTTCCAAGTTCTGATATCACCCAAATGTATCATGGAACTGAGCATCTGGGCCGGCTCAGGCATTCCTACAAGCATTAAGTACTACATTAAATATAAATATTACATTTAGCAGAAAATATGTAACCCATGGAAACCCATTTCTGCCAGTGTGAGGAAAAAAAAACTATTCTGTAAGTTATTAAATGAGAAACTATCTCAATATAATGAGAAACTACCTCAGTATAATGACTTAGTATCTCAATATAATTTTATAGCAAAATACTTTCTCATTATAATGACTTACAAATGGTTCATCACACTGGCGGAAATGGGCTTCCATAGTAAACACTTCATCATTAGTCGTTTTTTTTCCCCAAATTTGTAAACAAGTAAATGTTCTTCACTCTATTAATAGCTTTGTTTATAGGAATAGTTTGACATTTTCTCTTCCTAGAAGCATCTCGTCACCGTGAGGTTGCCAGGCAACTGGCGAGACACCCGGAAGTCTCTGCGCTCAGCCAAGAAATAGCCTCGCACAGAATGTTGAAACTTATTATTATTCTTGCAAATTGATCTTATTTCGTACATATTAAAAAAATCATTCTAACATGGTTACTATTAAGCTTTAAAGGCGGCTAAAGGCTAGCTGCCAAGTTAACTGGCTGTTGGCTCCAGCTTCATATTGAACAGATGTTTATTTAACACTTAGTGTAGTTAAACATAATGTTTTTTTGTGCACTCAGATGCTAATTTAAGCAGTTATAAAAGCTTGTGTTTTTTAAAAAACAAAAATATTTCGAACTGTTTCTACTGTACATTTTAGTCAAATTTAGTGCACGCTCATGTAGATTTTGACGTGCAGAATGAGTGACCGTTAATGTTCTGTCAAAAGACTGCAAAATCCCAAATTGTGGACCTGGGCAGCTTAGCATCTTCAGGTGACTGAGCAGGGCACACGGCATAAGGTACAAGATGCAGCGCAGAATGCAAAGAGCAGCTCGCTCACTGTGAAAAGTAAAGGCAGCATCAAATCAGGGTTTCAACCATTTTAAAGTGTTCAAGGTTGTAGAATTTGCTCTGAATTGGCAGACCAACCAGTGATCACAATCTTCTTCTTTAAGCTGGTTAGTACATGACTTACTGTACATGTTTAATGTTGACTGCATTAACTATACTATGACCATCTGCATGACAACAGTTAGTGAACACCTTTTGTGGGAAACACAACAAGTGGCAGTAAATCACTCGTTACCTTGCCCTTGACCAAAGAAGAGGACCAGTGACTTTAGAATGGAGATTCCCTCTATGGTGCTGCCCATACAATCACACGTGAAATTTAAAGGACGGATCTGACATACCGTTGCTTCCTTTATTGTCATTTTCATTATTTTTCCCATTACCGTCTTTTCTGCCACCTAGGCCTAGTCCATAATCATCACTTCCGCCATCTAATGGAATATCCGCACTGCCATTATCATCATCCTTACCACACAAGGTTTCCCTAAATTTGGAAGTGAGCTTCTCTATGACACCATAGGTCTCCACATAAAAGACATGGTCATCATGTGGGTGGCTGGCCATGAGACGGAGGGACATCATATCAGCTCTGTCTACTCCCACTGCGTAGATCTCGATCCCAGATGCCCGAGCATCTGCAGATACATCCTCCACCTTGTCCTGGGGCCTCCCGTCTGTCACTATGATGGCTACCTTGGCGATGTTCTGGGAGCTAGCTCGGGCCCCTGCCTCTGCGGTGAAGGCTTTCTCCATAGCAGTCCTGATGGCCATGCCTGTCATGGTGCCTGAAGCGAGGGGCTCCACACGGGCCAGTGCCTGCTTCAGAGCAGACTTGTCAAAGTACGTCTTCAGTAGAAACTCAATCTGCACCGTACTGGCATAATTGACGAGGCCGACTCGTGTGGAATCCGAGCCGACCTCCAAGCTGTCCACCATGTCTTGCAGGAACTCCTTGGCCTTTTCAAACTCAGCAGGGCGTACACTGCGGGAGCTGTCTATAATGAAGACCAAGTCTATAGGCCGATTTCTGCAGTTGGATCTTGTTGCTGTAAAAAAAAGGCATATTTTTAAAGGATTAAAAGTGTATTTTCCAATGTTCTTGGATTTAAGATACATTCCTACATCTCCTGGAACACACATCTTCTAAACACACTCATTAAAGCAAACACACTATAAACCATATTCTGATTGGTTGGCTGATTCACTGAGATATTTTTTTATTAATCGAGAAGCAAAAGAGCTGTACCAGGTGCTAATAGTGCTCATAGTGTTTGAGTGCTACAATTTTAGGAAACCAGAGAAATACTACACAATTATAACAGCCAATATATCATTTTCAAATACTGTATGCTTGAAAATTCCATCAGGTCAAAATCAAATAATATTCAGCTTTTATTATTTGAATGGTCCCTCAAAACGTAGTGCTGAAAGGTACACTCCCTCAAGTCATTATAGCTCTCATTAGCGTTACCAGATCCCCACATTTTGTGTTTTATGTGTTGATTACTTCAGTGTACTATGGGCTGAATACAAGCTATAAATGAGAAATCAGTCACATGGCAGCACACTAATTAACAGTAATCGGCCTTTGTCCAAGTCACTACCTAGTACCATTATGACCATTACACCCTGGTAAAAGAGATAGGCTAATAGTGTGATCAAACTACAGAAAGAATCACCAGACTTTGCCCAGGAACTTAAATTAGCTGTGGCATCTCCATGAATTCAGCCTCAGTATCAATGTTCTTTCATCCTCTTCTGGAGCTGTTTCAGAAAAATATTAATGTTTTAAGCCCAATAAAGGAGAGACAAACTTTATTAGACAATTATGTTAGGGGGCTACGGTGGCTGTTCATTTGAATTGTGTATGACACTTTTGAATTGGCCACCAGAAACAACAGTCCACGACTCCACATCTGTCTTTTGGGAGTTGAATGAGAACATGTTAGTTATGGCTAAAGTGAAGTACCTGCGCTGGCTCTGATGGACGCAGGAGAGCCTCTCGGGTCTCTAGCAGGCTGCCGGGATGCAAATGGTGCAGCTGTGTGTTGCAGCTGTGAGAGTGGCTGGTGATGGGAGGGCTGATAGCGATAAAACCTGGAATTAGTGCCAGCAGCTTTGCCAAGGGAGAGGGGAAAGGCAGAGGGGAAAGCATCAGAGCAGTGATTACTTCAGCTTGACTCAAGCAAAATGAAGTGCATCCTGAAAGGCTTGCCTGAATGATTACTAGCCTCATAACACTTTTTCAATGTGAATATCACAGAAAGGAAAAGACTGTGCATCACATGCTTCCTGGGTTGTTGTTGAAAACCTATATACATTATGTACAGTATACTGTAACTTACTTTACTGCACATTTACAGATGCTATTACAGTATATTGTCTAATTTGTGCTGTACAGCCTGGGCAAAAGGGATAGCTAATAACAAAATATAATATATTTACAGTATATTGATTCATTGATATTTCAGACTGTGGAGAATGACGAGGTCATTTCAGTCCCCAGTTTGTGCCTCTCATGTATTAACATTACATTGGAGTCACAGAGCTAAGCGTCTGATCATTTGTTAAATAAATACCAAGTGATCTTTAAAAAAACACAGAAGGTCCATACTGCTGTTCTGAGGGAATCTACAGAATATGAAGGATCTTCTAACCATCTGTATGAAGGAATATACAATATCGAGCCTCTTTTTCTTAAACTAGCAGTGTATATTGATGTGTCTTTCCAATATTTCATAGTTTCGTACAAAATGACAACAAAGCATTCATACTTTTCTTGTGTATTACAAAAAGGCTAGTAGCAATCTGGGAAATGGGATAGTAATCTCTTTTAGCTTTTATTTTTTTATCTGTACGGTTAGAAGAGACCCTGACAATTCTGAAAACACCTTTAGAAAAGCAGCAAGTGTTGGTCAGCATCCTGTGTTTTTTAGAGATCACAAATTATTTAGGCTTTGCTCTGTGACTGGAATATTAGATGAGGTGCATAAACCAAATCCAGGTGCCTGGTGTTACACATTATAATATATTTCATTTATAACAACAACAACAACAACCACATTAATAGTAATAATAATAGGTGTAGTGACATTTTTTTTAAGTTCATAATTTTACACCAAATTTCACAAATGTGTCCAAATGACAAAGGCATGGAAAACAAATTGACATTAGAGGGTTATTGCACGCATCCACAGCAGGTGGATGGATAACAATGTATGTATAGGACACATAATATTTAACCAACCTTGATCATCAGTTGTCCGTCTCCCCTGCTTCAGGTAGTCGCTGGCACCTGGTTGGGCACCCTGCTGCTGCTGGAAGCCTCGGACAGTGTAATCACCCAGCTGGACCTCTTGAAAAATTTCAGAACTTGGCGCTTCGTCAGAGGTTTGTTCAATAGATTTGATATCTTCAAAGCGCTGACTGACCCTTGAAGGGGCTTGTGGGAACACCCGTGGGTTTGAAGGCCTAATTGAGGGAATCTGCCGGTTGTGTGACCCAAACTGTGGGAAAGTTCCCAGAGTTCCCGATGCCAGGATGCCAATGAAACAGAGCGGTCCCCACACTGATGAAATCATTTTGCCTGTGCACAGTTGTTTTCCATCCGCCCTTCGGTCCACTACCACAGCTGACTGTGGCCTATTTATATGATCTTGTCCACATCCCACAAGGCGTGGGAAACAAGAGGGCCAATCCAGAGGCATTTGGAGGAAATGAAGGAAGGAGTGCAAAAGTGAGGGTGGTTTTGGAACAGCAGTAGCTGATGTTACTTTTCTATAATTCTGAAAAAAAATGTATTCAATTTGTCCAGGACTTGATCACTTTCTGAAGTTACATTAACTGTAAATTTTATTATTATATATACAGTATGTATATTATTTTAATATTTATTTACCAAACAATATAACGTGCATTTTCATATAAGACTAGCAGTGGTAGTAGTAGCAGCAGACTATTCTTTAATCGGGAAGTTGAACAGATATAAAAGAAACAGTTCAAATAAAGTAGGTACATTTTAGTTTAAAGTTAAAGCCAAGTAACTTCAAATCATATTACCTTACATTTTTACATATGTTTTACAATTCTGACCTCTGCTGACATAATGAGCAATAACCATACAAGAAAAGGCCTTTGAGCTTGACAGGTCATTCTTAACCTGGGAAGCAGCAACCAAACAATCCAAATATAAGGTCCACCTGCTCACCTTTTTGACTGTATCCCACTGTTGTCATCAGCAGATGTACATGCTCAGTTGTCATTGAAATGTTCAAATGTTTGTCTATTCTAAGCCCTTCTAGGACTTCATGTCCAAAATGACCTGTTTATGAGGGTCTGAATGGATTTGCAAAATGCAATATATCTATATAATTATCTCCATATCACTCTAGCTATGGTAGCTTAACAAATGACCATTCATAGTGGATTAAAATATAAACTTGTCTATTTTTGAGCACAGTCTACATGTTGAGAGCACCGCTGCCCTCTCGTGGGCTGTAGTGCAAACTGTGCCAAAGTTTCTTTTTTGGGGTAATTGACCTAAATAAAAGCCCCATTGCACAATTCAAATACAGAGACCTGACAGGAAATAATGACTGATAATGAATTATATGTAACGTAACATCAAAGAAACCTCATCTATGGGCAAGTCATATCACCTTCTTGTTCTTGTGCCATCCATTAAGAGGAAGTGTTTTGCATCAAGTTACATGTTCTGTATGACAATGCAAATTATCCTGTCTGACTTCCCACAAGGGCAAGTTATGAGAGCTGTTGTCCAGGAACCAGTTCATACTCTAGAGAGAGGAACAAATGCATACATGTGTTTACCCCTGTGTATCCACAACGCTCCAGTTATGGTTATTTGTCAGCATCGTGAGTGTATTTTGCCCATGTTCAGGAGAGAGTGGGCTTTTGCATGCATATTCTCCTGGAGACATCACTTGGAGGACTTTTCCCTATTCACATAGAACCAGAGTCAGAAGCACCAGACACTACAGGTGACTGGGTGTTGTAAGTGTGGCCTCACTGAAGTTAGTCACTTTAAAAGATTGAATCATTTGTAATTGAAATGTTTCAGAAATGTCAGGTCTTCTGTCAGTTTTTGCAGGTATGATTTCTGAATGTTCCTGCACATTCAGGTGATGATATACACATCAGAGAAATTACCAACCCACGCAAAGGCTTCTACCCATCTATGACACTTGTGGAGATGTCACGTTTTGCCATCTGAGCAATCAGACCCTCAGAGCTGTTTAGAACCTGCAAACCTTCAATACGCTTTAGCTGAACCCATACCAAAGGCAGTGATTGGTGAAAGGTATTCTGTAGTACAAATACCTGCTGAGTGAGTTGTTGCTCTGCCATCTGTTGCCCAGGTTTGTTATGTTCTTTTTACTGTCCTATTAACTAGTTTAATGAAGGATTTTTAATGCCTTTGCACAGTTTGAGTCTAATCATGAGATTTTGACAGAATTCCTTTCTCAAGAATCTGTGAATCTTCCAGAGATCCACTTTCATCCACATAACGGCATACTTGTGACATTGTGTACAATCTATATGTATCAGGATCAACTTGAGAGATCATTTACATTCTAGGCACAGACAGGCATTTTTTTAAACCACATCCAAGAGTGCTATTTGAGTAAAAGGGTCTTGTTTTATTTAGGGCAGAGGGTCTCATCAGTAATGAGACAACCTTCACTCTATGTACCGCACATGTCAAGTAATTGACAAGTTGGCTTTGACTTCACACTGGCAGACAAAATTAATTTACCACGTGTGTCTGATGCACAGTTGTAACTGGAATGGAGGAAAATTGATTCAGAGGCTCAACTATAAATCTGAGAATGTCACTGTGGCAACATCAGAGGCAGAACTGGTTTAAGTTGGTTCATTCAACAAGCACTAGGTGGGACTCTCGAAGGGCCATGGTGCCTGTACAAGTCAGTAAATGTTTCTTTTAATTGAGTCCAATAAAATTAAAATAAAAACATAACAGCCATAATTCGGCTCCTCACCTAATGTTTTATTTATTAATAAAATACAAAATCCCAAAAAAAGTTCATAGGAAGGCATTCACTTTGCAATCCTGTCTCTTTTGTATCCATTTTAAATGTATGGTTAAACACTGCTTCATATTAATATCATAAACAGACTTGTCTTCTACAAGACACAAAAAGAACAAATAAAATAAGGAGGAGAAGAGGAGAGGTCCCATTTGTCTCTTGAGTCCCTGTGTTTTAAGTGTTAATCTTGAAAATTTTGTTTTGGTGGTACCTGTACTGTCTGACCAGGACAAATACGAGGCCCACATGCTTGCCATGGGTGGCTTAAATGCCAATGTAGCCATGGGTTGATAATGCTGTTTTACAGCCAGAGATGCACTGTATGGTTAGTTGACATGCAGAATGTGACGCATGCCTTTCCTGTGAGTTTCTTACTGGCTGTTCCGATGCATATTAAAATTTCGCATGAGATAAAAAAAAAAAAAATTTAAAAAAAGGTGTTTGTTAGTCAACATCTTCAGGATTAACAATTGAGGGGTTCTGTACAGAAGTGGAGATCAACAACAATATAAATATAAAACATAGCAGCCATTTGAGGAATTAAAAAAATCACCCCTCCAACTACCTCTTTGCAAGTTTCTAGCTAGGGATAGGACAGCTGTTAACAGAGCGTTGTTGGGCCTAACCCCCCCCCCCCATTTAAGTACAGAGTTACCCCTATAACACTCTGCCTGGAACACAGAGACACTCAGAGTGTGATTAAGCCTCATTTCATTGAAGGTTGATCCCCAGCTTCCATATAGAACACAGGAATGCGTACAACAACATGTCCCTCTCATTCTCCGGTCAAGTAACTGGCCTTGAAATTTCACGTACATTTGAGAAGAAAAAAAAAAAAAGAAAAAAAAAAGATAGCTCTCCAATAATTAATGAGAAAGGATGCTAGATCTTGAGAACATTGCTGCGATGTACAGCGTGCATTTAAACCACATGGGCCTGGCAGGGCTTAGTGGGCATCTCCAAGCTGCTCTCTCTGCCACAGCAGGCTGGTACTTCAAACAGGCAAGACTCCTCCACAGGAGTCGGCATGCCCTGGGAACAGATATGCTGCACATGTTGCCTGTAGAAGACAGATCAAAGTTAGATCGCAAGATGCACTTAAACCTGCATATTGTCCTCGTGTTTGGACATATTCCAGAGAGCAATCCATCATCATCCACCACTTTCAGCTTCTTTGACATCTACTCACCAGGCAGGGCGGGAAATGACGTAGTGCATGTCAGGCCTTTGGAAGCCGTTGAAGGTGGAGGCGGCAGCCACGGTGTAGGCACCCATGTTCTCAAAGACCAGCCAGTCACCCACCTGCAGGTCAGGCAGGTTACACTGCTCAACAATGCGATCAAGGCCATCACATGTTGGGCCCCAGATACTGCAGGGGTACAGGGCCTCATCTGGCTTTGGCTTCTATTAGTATAGAAAGGGGTGGGGGCACAAACACACAATTCATTACCATTTGTTTTACCTTTCACTGACCCATATGTATGATGAGAAACTTTGTCGTCAATACAATTCTTGAATTTCACTTACCTTAGGTAGTATTGGCAAACAGTGAGCATGGTCATAGAGTATACAGTTGAAGGATCCGTACACTCCATCGTTGACATAGTACATCAGAGTCCTATCACTGGTCCCTTCGTCTTCCTCTGAAGGAAGCATAAATAATTTTATTACCAAGAAATGCTACAAATATTCTTTTGGAATAAACTTTTCTAAATCAAGGCTGTTACCATCAGAGGCGGACTCATCGTCCATAATGACCTTCTTGGCAATAATGTTGACAACCAGTGTGTAAGCAGAGGCGACATAAAAGCGCCCTGGCTCAGCAATGACCTTAATACCAGTGTCAGCAGGGAAATATTTGTCCAGGGCTGGGTTGATTACTGCAGTGATCTAGGGAGTAAAAAAAACAAAAACAAATGAATACTTAGCTGCAGCATCCGTAGTACTAGCACAAGGTAAGTGTACACATGCTGTACTGCCTCGTTTTAACAATAAACACACATAATGTTCAGCTATGAAACACCAAAAATATGCCAGATACCTCTTCAAATTTGAGTTCAGTATCGTCTGAACCAGGGAAACCACCTCCGATGTCCAACAGGTCCATGTTGAAGCCCAGCTCGTCCTAGGTCACAAAAATTAAATGTTGAAAGTTTATTTTGCTGTGTGAAAACCCACAAAAATTAGTTGCATATGTATTAAATCACAACTCACCCCCATATCGAAGACACAGCGGGCATCAGCGATAGCCTGGCTGTAGGTCTCGGGATCAGTGCAGCCACTGCCAACGTGGAAACTGACGCCGATCACATCCAGCCCCAGTTCTTTGGCTCGCTCCAGGAGGCCTCGACAAGCTTTGAGCGTGGCCCCAAACTTCACACTAAGGCGACACACTGCCTTAGAGTCATCCGTGGCAATACGCAGCACCAGCCTGGGCACGAAGCAGAGACAGAGGTCATGAAAGGGACAAAAATAAAAAGTAAAAGACACACTAAACCCTTCGTATAATGGATGGTAAAAGGGCTCACTTGGCATTGTCATGACAGCGGGCTACTTTCATGAGTTCCACCTCACTATCAAATGTCATCATCTGGACCCCATGGGCGAAGGCATACTTGATCTGAGACACTTGCTTGCAGGGGTTGGCATAGATGATTCTGCTTGGATCCACTCCCAGAGACTGAACCAGCTGAATCTCCGTCTAGTGGAGGCAAAATGCCAACAGTCAGCCAAAAAAATAAATAAATAAAGTAAAGCTGTCAATGCAATTTCAGCTAATCATGAAAGAGCTTTGGATTTAATTATTCTGAAAACACTTATGGCTGTGGAAGTTTTCCAACACATACCTTGCTTGCACAGTCAAAACCAGTTCCCAGGGATGCCAGTGTCATAACTACAGCCCGGCTGTCATTGCACTTGACTGCATAGAAAGGAGTGACACGAGGCAGGGCCCTTGCCCAGCGTAGTTGTTTCTTTAGCAGGTCGCCCAAGTCACAGACGTAAAAGGCATCCCTGTCATCCTGTCATGCAGCAGATAGAAAAAAAGAGATACATGCATTTAAGAAAAATGCAGTGCTGTAGCAAAACATTTCCCCCAATATAGCATATTACATGACTTCACTGACAATTTGCACCGAGGTCTTAAGAGGCAAGTAAAGGAAATGCAATCCAGAACAGGAAACGCAATACCAGATTTCAGTTTAAACAGCTTGCCTTCAGTCGCATCCTGTTGACATTCATCACTTAACAAATGAGGCCATCTGTATATCCCTTAAAACAATGTCCACACAGGACACTTACCGTCATGGATGACTCATTGATCTTCTGCTCAACAATGTCCCGGGCAGAGAAACCCTCCTCCAGGAAAGAGAATTCAAACTCAGTAGGAGGGAAAGAGTTCATGGTCACTAGACGTCCTTTTGATTGGTCACTAGAAAACTGGAAGAGGGAGGGAGGACATTTAGCTTACATTCAGCTTTGAGAACAACATGTCTTGTGTCCTTGAATGCTAGAGTCTATTTATTTCCCGCTCATGGGAAAGTCTCTCCCAGTGACGTGGGAGTAATTCTGAAAGCATGGAACTTGACTGAATGACATTTGTTAAAGTACTATCTGTATAAGATAATACTATACAGTATTTATGCAGTCTTGAATCAAGTTGCAAACAACAAATAGTGACACTTACTTAAATATGACAGATGAGGTTTAGTGTTGCCGTCACTCAGGTGCAGAGAAGCCAAGGGGGCTCACCAGTGAAGTTAAATCCCTTCAAATAAGACTCAAGGCCAGGGCCTGCTGAGAAGCCAATGTGAGTTTTCCTAGAGTGATGAATCTGCAAACAAGAGCAGTTAAAGTTTTTATTTGTTTATTCCTTATCCCAATTGAGGGTCTAAGGATAGAGGGTGTCCTACTGTACAGATTGTAAACTCCCTTGAGGCAAATTTGTGATGTTGTACAAAAAAAACCAATAAAAATTTACTTTACAGCATTTAAAACCAAAATAAACATCAACAAGACGATTTCAGGACAGAAGTCACAGAAGTAGTTAAGGGCTGAACTTTAGTGGGTTTAAAGCTCAAGAGTAAACTCTTTAGTACAAATTACAATACAAATGTATTGCATTGCTGAACCATGAATTCAGAATGTTCCATTTATAAATGTACTAACTGCACGGATTATTGTATTAAAAGCCATATTGTAAAATTCATGTGAGGCATGCGCAAGACATACGCGTCCTCCAGCTAATTGCGCTCCATTTTATAACAGGCATGACAACTTGACACCGCAGTACAGAAAGAGTCAATGAAAGGACCAACGTTCAAGTCCCGCCCAGTCACAATATATGCCAATGACAAACAAGACACGCCTTCAACTCAAAAGAATGGCATGAAAATGAACCAATCAGTGACTAACAAATGACGCACGCACGCACACACACCAATATGCCGGTTCCGCTTAGAGCGTTTCCTGCCATGAGGCGATGTAGCGTTTGAAGTTACCGTTACCGTCGTTTATCCTAGTTTGCGCTGCCAATTCAAAAGCCTGTTCAGCATAACGCCAATAAACCGATGTCTGTGTTCCCCAAAGTTACCAGGCAAACGTTATGCCGGTTAGCAAGCAAGGTCAATACGAATAAGATAAGTTACTAGCTAACGTTAGCTAGCCAGGCGTCTGTCACACTGGCCACGTAGTATTGTTAAGCAACACTCCGGTGCGATTCAATTTTGAGTAAGATTGACGTTACGGTCACTAAATCAATTCCTGATTGCGATATCTAAATCCGCCAAAAACCGAATCAGCGTGCTAGTTAACGTTCAGTAACGTAACGTTAGTTGACACGCTATGTACGCTCAAAATGTCTCCGTAACACGTCGAAAAGTCCCTGCTTACCTTAAAAAGCATTTACAAAGAGTGTGTCCATTAGACCCGAGTGCTGGGATAAAAAAAATATATATATATATAATATAAAAAGTAAATCCCCTTCGCAGTGACGGCCGCTGCCGGAGGTATCGCCTCTCTACCAGGACTGAAGCGGCAGTGGACGCCGATAAAGGCTCGCGACAGTATTTATAGAGCGCTCGTTGCTACGGCAACGCAGCTAGCTGAAACCGGCCTCCCATCCGTGTATGAACCGGTTTAGCCCTGTCACCTCATCCACATGGTGGGAGAGACAGACAGGAACCGCGAGACATCTACCACACGCAAGACAGCCAGAGGTAGTAACACAGCCCGCTGGAACCGGCCTCCTGGTTTATTGTCGCCATGTTGTGATAAAGCCGAGGCAGACAAGGCAGACGAGGCCCAAGGTTGCAGCCTACTTCTTCATGCAGAAACAGTATTCATTATTTATATATACAACTTTATTGTCTTAGGCCGGGCTTCCTTATCCCACTGAAAAAATAAATGCAGATTTGAACCTTTGAAAAGTCTCTTTCGTGTGAATTTAAACATTTTCCTTTTCGGTATTTTTTTTTATCTTTTGTTTCGAGGAAGGCCCAATCATTCAATAAATGCTGAAAAAGGCGTGTATCTTTGACTGTATGACTGAAATGTGGGACCATAGGCACGCCAGCAAGGACTGTGTAAGGATTTAGAGAAACATGTTATACTGAACTTTTAAAAGTTGAAATGATTAAACTAATTGTATAATTAATTCCACGTTTCAGTCAATGTGGCTGGCTGGATGGCAGTCTGCTCAGTCACACTCCGATTTCCTTGACCTACCTGAGGAGATTAAAGGAGATCACAAGATGACTCAAGTACACAACACATGTCACAGCTCTGCAAAGTCAAATTCTATAGATGTAGATGAAGTCACTCGTGGGCATTACTTGAGGAAGTGGTGCATTTTTTTCATACCTATATCCTTGTCCAAGTTTGTAAAACAAATGTTTGCCATGAATCAAAAATACATATGCCACTGAAAATGGCGTGCAAGACATTTAAAATGTCTGTTATAGTGCTTCTACTTCAAATTCCTGTCCCCCAGACATTCCCTCATTACTGTACAATCTAATCAGTACAAAGGTTGCTTTCATAGACATTTGGTTTGCAAGCAGACATTACCAAATGGAGGAAAATTAAGAATTTGGTTAGTGTGACCCAATAGTACATGTGGAAATGTTGCACAGGGATCCAGGACACTAACAGGAAACTTTAGGGCTTCACAAGGACCACATATCTGTGGGCTTAACTTAATATCTTTTCCTGGTCTTGAGGCCACAATCAAGATGGCATTCTACTCTTTGCACAACAGGGTTTCCATTCGAAGTCAAATTTTCCAGGCAAAAAGTAAAAAGCGCAGCCTTTTCTGAAATGGTCAAAAGGTTCAAATGAGGTTAAGTGGCAAACTTGTACAATGACATAATTTGCAGTCATTTTCCATAGGCGTATGCATTTTTCCTAGTTCTGCCCTGAATCTGAACTTCTTCCAGGAGGCCTCACCTCCTGTGCAGAGTCATTCCTGTCAGGCAGAAAGTGGGCTCCCATTTGGGAGCTAATTCATTTTCAACAGATGTTTATCAGCTTGTTCAAAATCACAAGATCACAAAACACTTAGAATGTACTACATAGCAAACCCGGGTTAGACTGTTTCTGTTTACTCCAATCATTTACTTTTGTTTCTGTTTTTGAATGTCTGTGCTTCCACACTCTCCTTCTTCTTCTCTTGTAATGTCTAGCACTCGCTCTGTGTGGAGCTATCATTACTGTGGAGCGTTGTGACCTATCCCCCACATCTCCAAGGCATTACAAAATACAAGGATGATGATTGTTGTTGGCCACCCACAAAATACAGTGCAGTGTAGGGGCCTGGTGACTGTGTGTCATGTGTATCACTGCATCTGGCTTGTTTCTTCACGTCTTTGTTGGCTCGTACTTGCACAATGTAACGCCACAAGCAGTGTTACTTTTTCATCAACGTATGTTCCTGTACTATCCAGATCAGTGTGCATAACATGCCTTGTGACAATAAGCATATGAAACATTTGTCTAACATTTCTCAAGAGACTAAACTGTGCTCTGTCATTTGTACCAGATGAAGAAAACTGATGCTTGTAACAAGTAGCACCACACAAGTGAGATCTTCTACACAATGTATCCCAAAACCAAAGATCAGCTTGTGATACCAAGAGTACAAATTTCCTTTTTGCACAGAGTAACAGTAGTTATCTGTGTGTGGTCTGTATCTCTGTTTTAAAGAAGCTAGAAAATTAGTTAATTAAACATCGGATTTTGTTTCGTCTGCCTAAATTGAAATGACTTACCTGGTCAGAGGTGAGCTGCTTAAGGGTCTTGCAAGATCAATGGAATCTATCAGAGGTTTGAAAAAGATGTGTACAAGCTTAATGAAGTTAAAGGAGTGTCTTCTTTTTCATGTAATGGTTTAGTCAAACAGCATGTTTTAAATGTTTCTATTTATGGTGCTATGACCAGCGTTCCATAGGCATCTATTAATTATGATGTGACAGTAAATATTGCCTGTAAAAAGTGCCTGAAAGTTACATGATAATAATAACTCACAACAGCAGCGTCTGACCCATTAATTTATTTAAACTGACTCATTAGTTCAAATAGCCGTGTAGGTGTGGGGTCAGAGGTCAAGGATGGGAGGTGTTAAGACTTCATAAGTAGTTAACAGGCAAAATCCATGAAGGCCTGACCTGAATATACCTGAGCATTTCTGGCTGGCCCAGACAGCTACTTATGAGACTGGACATCTTAGTGTTTCTCCGCATGGCTCTTGGCCCATCTGAGCAGATGGTACCTGTCTTGGTTCTCTTTTGGCTCTGGTCCATTTGTCATTTCAGATTAGACAGACATAGATGGGGTGAGCCCCCAGCAGTTAGCTTAATCAACTTAAAGCTCTGATGACACACTCCACCCAGGCAGCTGGGTAGAGTTGAAACCATTGCACCACAGAGACACTGAACCATGACTAGCCAGCTACAGAAAGGAAGTGCACTGTTATCACTTGTGTCGCCACAGATACAAAGCTGATGTCGGTTGTGTTATGTCAGTGCAGCTTAGCATAAAAGGAGAGGGAGATTCAACAGAAGAATGAAGCTACTTACTGTGAGAAAGACCAGAGTGGCATTAAATGGCAGGGTCTGTATTTTCATAAAGTACATAGAAAATAGGTGGTTTGTAATTTAGGCGATGCTGTAGTGTCGGGCATGGTACCTTAAAAGAAAGTAAATTGAAGGTTTGGTCTTGTGGGTCTCTGCTGTCTGGGCTCATCGATAATTCATTCACAAGGCTTCTTGACATCTTGTCTATGTAATCTATTTCTATCTGCGTGTCCTCACTCTCTGTACCACACACACACACACACACACAGAAATTGCCGAATGATATCTTAACAGTTTCCTATAAAAGGCACTGTTTGAACTACACCTTTTTATTGCACATTGCTGGAATTTATAAAAGGTTCACCACCTCCTATAAAGAAAACACTGCTGACTTCCCTATGTCTTTTTAAAGCAAGACGAAATATCCTTTGTTGAACAGTGGCCACTGTAGCCACAAGTGGTAATTATAGATTAATGATTAATACTAAAACATAGTGTACAGTAGTCCATGTAGAAAAGAGCAGCACTGGAAAACTAACTCTCCTGGTTGTTTCATTTAAATAGTGTTGCTAACTTTCCATTGTTAGATATCAGGCCACAATATGACTGGCTACACACCTCACTTTAGAGCCTTATCCATTAAAAGCCATAATGACTTATTGTATCCATTCAGTTTCACAGGGACATGACAGTGATAGCTACTTTGTATAGATTTTGTATATCCTGGCTTGTCTTGTTTCCTGCACAAAAACTCCACTACATTTTGGGAGGTCCACAAGAGGGTCCAGGCATAGGATTGTTGATGTGCAAGTCAGTCAGTCCACCACTTTGGTCCAGACTGTAGTATCTCAACAACTATTAAACGGATTGTTATGAGATTTTGTCCAAGCATCCACGATCCCCAGAGGATGAAGCCTACTGACTTTGGTTGATCTCCTGACTTTTCCCCTCTTGCCACCATTTGTTTTGTAGTAAAATGTCCCAAAATCTACTTGACACAACATTTTGTAAAGACATTCATTTTCCAAGAGGATGGAACACCCTTTCGGAACATACTTTTGGTGAGCCCATGAGTCTTCCTCTAGCGCCACCATGAAGTTGACATGTTTGTTTTTTGGTGACGTATCTCCACAACTACTGGATGGATTTCCATAACACCAATGTCCCCCTCAGGATTAGTTGTAATAACAGGGATCATCTGACTTTCAATCTAGCACCACATTTTTAGTTTGTCCAATCCTCATGACATATGATGAAATACCTGCAAGTCTATTGATATTATCAGCCTCAGCTGTGCTTTGTGTGGTACTAATAACTAAATGTTAGCATGCTGCTTTGACTTAAGGGTCCTGGTACTGGTACTGCTATGGCTTACTGGGAAACTTCAAAATGTAAGTCAAAGTGTCTGCTGTGAAAAAGGCCAATTGTAGTATCACCATATCACCAGACAAATATGTGAGCTGCTTATTTTTAAAATGTCACGGTGACAATGTTGAGATATCCTGCAGCACCATTGTGCCATGTATCACTGTGCGTCTTGAATTGGAAGGTCAGAATGACTCCAAAGTTCCAACATCCTTACGATGGTGAAGGTTGTTTCAGGTCCTTGGACTTATCAAACTACTTTTACACAATGTCAAAGACCAGAGGTGATACAATATTAACCCTGAAACCTATTTTCTCTGTCCATGCATGGCTGGTACACAGACACAATGACTTTCATGTTGTGTATCCACTCACTGTGGTGTACTCCCGGTGGTATTTTGTATGGTTTCCCTGTTTTTTTATTTTCTGATAGGGCACTGGTTCTGAGAAATCTGGGTCACATCTTCAACATCACAGTGAAATCTCCCTGTTACAGTGACCTAAATCTAGTTTGGATCTTTGTAGGTATGCCTTTCTTTCTGTCAGACAGACACAGGATGAGAATGAAGAGTCAGTGTGAATACAAATCTTTGCAAATGGTTACAGTTCCCTAAATTTCAGGAGTTATTTGCAATCAGTGGATGTGGAAACAAGTATGGGACAAATAGTTATTATATAGAATGTCAATTTGAGAGAGAGAGATGCTCTCAAAGTTTTTAGAGTAAGAGCGGTAACATCAAAAGCAATATTTCAATGGCAAAACCTTTCAAACTCTAAGCCTGATGGAAACAATCATTTTAAAATATGTTATTTGCATATCAAATTATTTAAATACACTGAATTAAAATAAGTGATTTAAATTAAGCCTGATTACAGTCTTAATGATATAAAAAGGTTCTAATGAAATTAGCCTCTGACCATCCAGCTGCCCCACGCCCACTTGTCAGCTATGTCCCTGGACTAATGAGAGGAGAGTTGTTTAATCTGGCTCTCTGCTGACTCATCATTTCTTCTTCTTTCAAGGTTGAGTTGCCCAGAGTTGGTTGGGAGGCAAAAAAAAAAGCCAAAAACAAACGCGATCGTAGTTTGACTGGAACATCTTTTGTGCATTCCTGGGTAGGCCTGAAGCTCGGTGAACAGGCCCCGTCAGCACATTTCACTCCTTTGATCCTTTTGGGGGGAAAAAGGCACAGACTGAAGAGAGGGCGCACTCCTCCACATTTTAGGTGTCATGGTTCTACAATATGCTCTATGAGAAGTAGGATGAAATGAGCAGAAGCAAAAGAGCAAACCATTGCATTGTCTTGCAAGTGTCCTCAGATAACCTTTCTATTAGACTTTCTATTACTCCCAACGTCATACTGCAATGAAGCGCTGATGTGCAGTCAGCAATATCTTTGATCATTACAAGTCAAAATATGCCGTGATCAATTCCCATGACAGAAACCTTAAATTTTGAACCACGAGGAAAACTGTGGGTTTATGTAATGGTTTGGCTTACAAGTTACAGTATCAAATAGCACTGCCTTGCCCCTGTTTCCTTATTCTTTGTGGCAGCTTTGGTTGACCCACTTCCTGTGGCCTGATTGCCAGTTGTCATGGTGAAGAGCATTATGAAAGGAAAAGGGGGCAATTGGTCTAGAAGCCAGATTAAAGTACTATACCAGATGACACTTAAATTATGTTTATTGGTTCTACAGTGGGACAGTGTCACTGGTGTCCCAACACAAAGGAGCGAAGTAGGCTGGAGCTTTGTCATCTGGCTTCAGTAACCTACTCTACTAATGGAAATCTCAACAAATAACTGGTTAAAAAGCTTCCTGTTCATCCCTGAAAAGCTTTGTACCAATGGATTTCTTTTTACAGTATGTTAAAAGCTGATCCTGATCTATCTAGCTGTATACAAAGTGACAATAAAGAACCTGCACAAACTAAAGGGGGAGGGGCTGTGTTTCAGGAGGTAGAGCGGGTCGTCCAATGATCACAGGCTTGGCGGTTCAATCCCCAGCTCCTCCAGTGTCCTTGGGCAAGACACTGAACTCCCAAAATGCTCCCGATGGTCAGGCCAGCACCTCTCATGGTAGCTCGCTGTGTATGTGTGAATGGTGAATGATAGGCAAAATTGTAAAGCACTTTGGATGAAAGTTATATCAATGTTATTTAATGGGATAGTTTGACATTTTGGGACAATTCATGTTATGGCTGGTGGTTAGGTGAGATGTGTGATATCACTCACGTCTGTAAACCAGCAGCCCTTTAGCTTAGCTTAGCATAAAGACTGTAAAACATAGAAGCTGCTTGCCTGGCTCTGTCCAAAGGCACATTTGCCTACCAGCACCTCTAAACCTCACTAACTAAAACATTATATCTCATTTGTTTAATCTGTATAAAATCAAAAGCGTATAAACGACAGGAAACCAGCCAAGAATCCAGGAAGTTACAGGTCCCAGCCAAGAAATAGCCTGGCACGAAACCCCCTCGTAAAACGGGGTATTGTCCTTTTGACACTCAGGTTTTTGTAGGCAGATGGCTCGTGGTGAAAAAGCATGGTGACATCAAATGAGTTCAAATGAGCCTGGGGGCCAGTGTTTGCATGCTGAGGGCTTAAATGCACCTCCCTCACATTTGAAATGGGCCAATGCTGAAGCAGAGGGGGTCTACATCATCACCACATTGGTGGATGGTAAACACACCCAGGCAGTCCTTCTATTTCCAAGGACTGCAGTTGTTGGAGGACAGCCCCCCCCCTGACTGAGCATTTGCATTTTGGCAATCAGCAGAAAATTGTTTTGATTTACAGAAATAAAAATGCAGACAAGCAAGTGTTGTACCAAATATAATATATAGTACAAGTGTTATTAATCCCATTTCTCCTCTTCATTAACTGAAATAGTAGGTGGAGCAGTTGTAAGAAAAAGTTGCAGTCAAGGTATTTTTGGATATGCACACAGAGCGTGACAGAGGTAATCTTTTTTTAATATGCTCTGAATTCCCAGAGCACAGCTAAAAACATGGCCCAGACCACCCAGGAGCAAGGGGCAGGCTCGTCTGTTCATCAGCGTCTGTCTCTGCCACTTGTGCAGAATGTCTCCAGTACGTCTCTAGAGCTTAAAATCCGCCTTCTTCAACCCTCGAAGATATCTGGCCGAGTTGAGTTAATGGAAGACACTACAAAACTTTGACATGAGCTGAGGACTGTGCCGGTAAAGCCTCTGTTGTCCATCCAAAACAACAACCCTGGGGGAGACCTAGGCTGCCCTCCTCAGTACCGGCCTCTCCCTCCTCCTCTTCCCCTGCTGCCGCCCCAGCCTCTCCCACGGCCGCTGCTCAGGTGTCCGGCCGAGCGCCTCAGCTTCTTTCTCTCCTCGTGGTGTTCCCGCTCCGCCTGCTGCTGCTTCTTCTGCTGCTCTGACTGCAAGAGGAGGATAGAATGCTGCATGTTACTGAACGTTCTGCTGCGTGTTTCCACCACCTGTACATTCATGCAGTAAAGAAACTGTGCATTCATACCTACAAAAGGCAAGCAGATTTAAAGACTATGCACTTCCAGGTAGGAGAACAGGGCGAGAAAATAAATCTTCTTGCCAATGCATCTCCACATTCTCCACCCTGGACAATTAGCTGCACCAGTTGGTTACCAGTAGATACAGGGGTTGTTGTGCTTCAGATTTGTACAATGGAGTGACAAGAACGAGTTACAGGAGTGACAGGGGATGGTGCCCCACGTCATCAGTTTACCTTTTTGAGAGTGAAGGTTAGCTGTTTGCTGCCCACTGCAGTGTCGGCCATGTTGCTGGTTCCAGAGTGCTCCTCCAGCTTCAGACGGTCCTCCAAAGAAGCCCTGGAAGAACACACACAATATATACCAAATATTATACAGTCAGACAGTAGTGTAAATGTTTTGGCTCTGAACTCCAGTGCCGTAGTTTTGTGTTTTATTATTATTATTACAATATGTATTCATATTCTTATTTATTGATTTAAGTTTAAAAATCGATTCACTCTATTCAGTCTATTTGAATAACATTTCTTCCATAAATGGAGAATTCAAGTCACAAACAGTTGCAAACCCTAAAGCAATCTGGATAATAGCAGACTATTATCCAGATTGCTTTAGGGTTTGCAACTGTTTGTTTCAAAGAGTAACACACACAGACACAATACGCCAGCACTCCTCTAACAGCCCCAATTTTACATTTCCAAAGACATACTTCTGTAGTCTCTGCTTGCGGGCCATGTCGTTAAAACTTCGGAACTCCTCCCCGGATTTGATCTGATAAAACTGAGGCTGACTTGTCTTCCTGCTCCCAGCCATGTTTGAGGTTTTCTCTCCTCCATTCTCCAGCAGGACGGTGTTGCGGTCTGCTTCCTTCCTCTCCTGCCGGCGGCGGTCGCGGCCCTCCTCCTGCAGCAACCTTCGTTGCTCCCTCACCTCCTCCACCCAGCTCTTGTCGTCGTCCGAGCTCTCCTCCTCAGAGCTGGCTCGCCCCTCGGGCTCCTCCTCGCCTTCAGCTGCCTGCACATGCAGATATTACAAAGTCCGAGTTATTGATGGGATATTCATTCTTGGCACTGAGGACAGGCCTGATCCCTCATCCTCTACAACGTCTAGAAAATACAGTATGTGCAAACACAGCTCACTTGCAGGGACCTGTGTACAAGAGAAAACAGATGACCACATCTGGAGGGATTATGGAGCGCTGCAAGCTAATAGCATGGTTAATGCAGTATTTCCAATAGAAGAACTGAATTTGGAAAGCCACTATTTAGTTACGCTACTCCTCTCAAACCCAATGAAAATCCCTCCTAAGAGTTGCTTCCCTTCTCACGTGGGAGCAGCTGAAAATCTGGCTGTTCACATATTGGAGGCTGTCAAAGATAAAGTTGCCATGTTTGTGCAGAAAATGCAACTAGCAAGTTCCACGTTACCTGTTGGGAAGTAGCAGCCTGCTGAGCCAGCAGACGCAGCTTCTTCCGCCTCTTTTGTCCAACCTTGGAGACGATGGGGTTGAGGAGTCGGAACTCCTCGCTCTGCTCATCCACCTGGTATTCGGGGTTTTCGAACATCACCTTGAAGCGGTCATCTCCCAGGATGCTGGGGAGGGCCTGCCATGTGGAGATGTGGAAAACAATTAGGGTTGATAGTTCGGTAGAGCATACAGATTCTGCATTTTGTTTCTCTGTTGCCTACAGATGCTGTGGTGGGGAAGACATGCAGCTCAATATGGAATCAGATCTGCTCAATATAATCAAACAAAACTTCTTAAATATCAAACAAAAATAAGAATTTGACAGAATAAAAATCACTGAACCAAAAAAAACTTAGAACTTTCAAACAAATTATTTGTGTAATCGTGTAAACTATTGGTCTTTTGTTTACTGTTCCCCTCTGCTTCTCTCACTGCTCACACTTTGCCCTCACTGTCGGCAGGACGGTTACGCTGCCTGACGTTTTGTTTTCAGTTTTGACACAAACCGCTTGCATGGGCGGGTTTTTTCAGGGGTCCGTCCCCTTTGGCCAATGTGATATATATATATATATATATATATATAAAAAAGCTGCACTTTGATCAGTGCAGCAAGTGTGAGTTTCAGTTTTGGTGGACACAGACATCCTAAACAGCAGCACTGGGTGTTCACTCCCCACTAGCTAAATTTACTGGACTCAAAACTGATTGAAGCGTTAGTATTGATCATATATATATGTTGTCTGTGCTATTCTAGATGTTTTAATTCTTATTTCTGTTTGAATATATTGACACAAATCTGATCCCATAGCTCAAGGTGGTACAGAAAGAAACTTATAAAACCTTATTTAAAAAAACACAACAACACAGTCTCATTTCATAAAACACAAAGTTCCCAATCTTATGAAGGCACCAGACAGAACAGAATTCAAAAAACAAACAGAACTCATGACAGATGACGAGTTTTTAAGGACTATTGCTGTGATAAATAAATATCTTCAGAGTAAAGTAACTCAGAGACCTGAGAAGAGAAACAGGAGTAACCAGCATCCTTTTGTAATCAGTAATACATGTTCTCCTACCTTGCCCTTCTTCTTCCTAGAAGCCAGCTCTGCTTCGTCATCACCCTCCTCCATCAGCTTGAGAGCCAGCTCCTTGTTCACCTTGGGCAGCTTCTGTCTCAGTCAGAACACGGGGGTACATGTGATAACGCACACAGTCATATAGAAGTCTGCCAACTGCTAGAGGCTATTAGTTTTAAAAATGTGAGACGAGTGTGACAGATGTGCATTCGGGCGTTGAACAACAGTTTACAGGCAGTAAACAGTTTTAAAATGTAAATTTTACTGCGAGAAATGCAGAGTGGAACTGATATGTCAACATCAGAAATGTATCCTAACTATGTGAGAGTATTAGAAAAATGTGTAAGGATGTTAATGGCATGCGTTGACAATACTGAGCAAGAAAGAGTCAAAAACTTTAAATTTGTATGATTTTCTACTTTAAACAACCAAAGACATTTGAAGAGTTCTGCAAACTACCTACAGACTATGTGAAGCTGTAACCACTAGAGGAAACACGAGCCATTTTGTCAGGACCTCTCACCTTAACCTGCACTCTCTGGGTCCTGGACTCCTCAATCTTCTGGCGGATCTTATCCTTGCGATACTCCTCGTATGCAAAAGGGTTTGCCATGCTTTTGACCTGCAGCCACACCAAACAGCACAACTGTCAAATCTAAACATACCTCTTTGAGAGTAACCTTTTTATGGGCAGGTTTTTGATCATGCTCAGTGTGAATGTAACAACTGGGCTGGTTCATACAGCAGTTAAGACACCTTACCTTGTGGTAAAGCCTGATGTCCATGAAAAAGCCGTGCATGTAGGCTCGCAGGATAGACGATCCCACCAGGTGAGACAAGCCTGACACAAATAAGGAAAACAAGCAACATAGTCAGGATTTTGCTAAATACATTTATTTCAAAAGACATTTATGAGAAAAAAAAAAAAAGATTTGAAATTATGGGAAGAAGTATATATATGCTAAACATCAGCATGTAAGAGCAGTGGTTCCCAAACCTTTTTGACAAAAATACTGAAACAGAGCCCTATCAGGTGGGCCCAAGTTTGAGTTTGTACTACTGCCGTTTGGAGTGACAAATGGGTTTACAGTATCTTTACCTGTGGCTTTTGTTGTGTTTTTTCAAACTAGTCTTTGTGAAGTCTTCATCAACATCCAATTGACTCGGGTTTGTGGAAAACTGAGGCATGTTTTGAGTTGATAAGTTATTGTGACAGTAAATATAAAGATCAGCATCACACACATTTGTAATCTTACTTGTGGGCTGATTTTTCCCCTAAACATGTTTATATGAGGATATAAACCATCAAATTATAATTTCTATTTTTTCAAATTAGCTGAGCTTCACAATTTTGCATGTACCCCTGGTTGGGAATCACTGTGTTAGAACCAGTAGCATGGTTGTAGAATCTTAGCCTTGCTGTTTTCTGGGAATAAAGCTGTAAGATTTCAGTCTGAAGTGTATTTTTTAACAAAACTGTAGCAATGTGTGATGAAAATGAGACAAGTCTCCACCCTGAGATGACTCCCGCTGGAATAGGGTTGGGTATCGTTTGTATGTTAACGATTCTGATTCCGATTCTCGATTCCAATTCTTTGAGGGGCGGGGTCAAAACAGGTCGAGGTGCTGGCTGTTGTTTTGTTTTTCAAATAACAGGACCCTAAGGTCAATTATTGGTCAATACACATATACACACGTGCAAAGAACGATGCTCAAACACACACATACAATCGCGTTCCATGTTGAAATTTATCCTCTGCTTTTGAAGAGTTGACTGAGGAGGAAAGTGAAGGAGAGGGAGACCGGCTCAACACATCAAACACGGTACACTCGTTGATTTACAGACCATGCTGGCAAAGATGTTTTATCACATTCGTAGTGCATCCTCCCTGGGAGGAAATGAGTTTGGCACAGGTGTTGCACTGTGCCGACCCGTCATTATTTCGAGCAAAATGAAGCCACGCTTTTGAGCACTTGCTCCATGATGACGCCAATGATGATTCTCCCCAGAGACTCATGTGCTGGCTACGCTTTAAAAAAAAAAAAATACAAGTGCAAATTCGCATGCATTCCAAGCGTGTACAGCTTTGTGGACGAATAAATGGATAGATTTTTGTGGACCATGGTCGCAGTAAAAATATATCGCTTTGAGCAGCGTCTTGCGAGTGATATTTGTTTAGGAACCGAAAAGCAGAACCAAAATAAAAACTTCCTAACGATTCCTTTGGAATCGGTTCTCGATGCCCAACCCTACTCTGGAATGTGAATGAGAGCAGCAGCAGTTACAGGTTGGGTTGATTGTCAGAAAATTTTATTTGTTCCATCAAAGCTTCCCAACAAGTGAGAGCGTGCAGATGGACGCAGAGAATGTGGAGTGAGGACTCTTCCCAGGATCTGCGTCAGTGTGCTCTGCCTCATGGTTACATAATGGGGCCGTGTTACGTGGCTCCTGCTCCCTTTTGATTCCACAGCAGCCAACCATCTTTCTGCTTCTTGTCATTTGACCTCTTTATTGCTGAGCCTGCATTCCAATGTTCATTTAGCCCATCCTGTGTCCACTCTCCCCGAAACCTCCTTCCTCTCACCGCCACACACCACTTACCTAAAGCCTCTCAATCGTTCCAAAGGCCTCTAGTTAAGTAGTCTAGCCACCCGTGCTAACCTCTAAGGCAGCAAAGTGGCTCAGATGGATTCATAGTTTTGAGTGTAGCTTTCAGGGCTGGGATTAAATTCCCTCTTTGTGTAGCAATCTATTGAACCCTTTGTGCTTTCTAGCTAAAATACTACATTTGCATGCTTGGCGGAAATCTTTGAATGAAGGCAGCAAAGGTCTCACCCAGATTTTCCAGGTCCTTCCGGGTGACAAACTTGTAGTCATCATACACTGTGCTCTCCGGGCTCTCCTCCAGTTCCTCTGTCAGGTTGTCGAGGAAGGAGCACCACCGAGGGGCAGGGCCCAGAGCCTAAACACACACACACACACACACAGACACGCCCGGTTCAGATTTAGAGTGTTGAGTAAGTCCGACACCTGCCATGTATTTGTTGAAAACATACACAACCACACTGGTGACAAAAAAGCATCGGCTGGCACAGATTGTGATAGTAAATGAAATATCTTTGTTTTGGATCAAGCAAGCATTTGATGATATCACCTCATGTCTGGGAAATTGCCACTTTACACTTTTTTCTGACATCTTAACAACCAAACGAATAATTGATTAATCAAGGAAGATGAACTGATAATGAAAATAATTGGTAGTCACAGCCCTAAAACCAGTTCTCTGTTAGGTCATCTTAGGGCAGTGGTCCCCCTAGAGGGTCACAGCATACTGCAAATCTGAGGCGTCATGACATGTAGAGCTGCAACAATTAATCGATTAGTCGATTGACAGAAAACTAATCTGATACTCGACTAATCGTTTGTTATTCTTCAAGCAAAAATTCCACACAATGTGAAAATGTGCCACTTGTCTTACGACTTACTTGATAATAAACTGAATACTTTTGGGATTTGGCTATTAGTCGGACAAACCGAAACATATTGTGATGGACATTGTTCACCGTTATCTAATGTTTTATACACCATACAGTTGATTAATCAATAACAAAAAATGACCGTGTAGCGCTAATGACATGATTAACAGGATAGCACAAAGTTTTGTTTCGATTAAATTACTGTATAACTTCATAACTTCATAGTAAAAGTAATTGAGAACTGATAGAAACAATTGAACTTTAGAATGTGCTTTTATGCAGAATGAGGACTGGGCATTTTGTCTCCATCGCTAACAGTGGGGTCCCTATGAAAGGGTCACTTCCTGGCCAGTATAGACAGGAGGAATGATTACAAAGACCCATAACTCTTTCAGTGTACACATGGGACTGTTGTATTAAAATAGGTTCAGATTTTTTTCTAGTCTGTCCTTTAAAAAGGGTCACAACCACTGAGGCTGTTTCATGAATCAACATGTGTTGTGTAACATTCACTTCTCAGTACTGCTGAATGCTTCAGGTAGAGGGGACTGAAAGACAACATGTGGCAAAAGTTGCATTTGCTGACAAACCTGGATTGATACTAATTTTCACTATAATCACATATTCCTAGTCAACAACCATAATGTGCGCTGTTAGTCAAGTCATCCCCATTTGTACTTTATTCTACACCACTATCTAGTGCCATTTCTCAAAGTTCCAATCTTGTTTGTCTTTACATCCCTCCTTCACCGATCAGCCATGACATTATGAGCACTGACAGGTGAAATTAAGAAAATTGATTATCTCGTTACAATGGCACCTGTCAGTGGGGGGGATATATGAGGCAGCAAGTGAACATTTTGTCCTCAAAGTTGATGTGTTGAAGGAGGAAATATGGGCGAGCAAAAGGATGTGAGCTTCTTTGACAAGGTCCAAACTGTGATGGCTAGACGACTGGGTCAGAGCATCTCCAACACTGCAGCTCTTGTGGGGTGTTCCC
>JAVQJF010040718.1:0-18770 GCA_036023855.1 Gadopsis marmoratus | reverse complement strand
ACAGGTGACAATACTTAACAATCAGGGAGACACAAGGGTGACAGAGACAAGAGACTAGTACAACCACAAGATACCAAAACTGAAAACACAAACCTAGGAACATGAACACGAGTCACAATCACGAAAACACCTAACACATAGACCAGGGATGTGACACCATGAAGCCACTTGGTGTTGCTAATTCTGGAAGTGTGCCAACACAGGGGAGGAGCTCTTTGGACGGTGAGCAACAGTCATAGACACAGTTCTTGAGATTCTGGATTAGTGTGTTCCAACTAATTTAACGAAAGAAACTGCTTTGGTCTGCTTTTTGTGTCCCAAAAATGTCACAAAGACGCTAGACTGGTGCCCATTTTAAGAAAGTCCTACGGGGCTTTTGAATGTTCCTGCAGGGGTCACAAATATGGTGTTTCTTATAAGTGAAACATGTCAATATGCCTGAAAGGGGAAAAGATGTTGTGCTGCAAATGGCAGATTGCATGTGAAACAAACCCCTGGTACGCACTCTTTTGCCATTAATGCTTGATACCAATTAAACTGCATCCCTTTCTCTCTTCTCTCTCTCTCTCTCTCTCCTTCTGCTGCTGTCTGCGAGTGTTTCTGCCTCTGGATCTGTGGAGTCTGGATCTGTGGATGCAGGTCACCTGCTGCCCAGCTGCTGCAATTATTGTTATTGCTCTTGTTATCATTGTATTGCTGCTGATGCTATTTGTATTAGTGTTAACATTGATACTATTACTGCTTTCGTTGCTTTACATCTGTGTGTGGAATTGTGCTGCTGTGTGTTCTCTTTCCTCCTGCTCTCCCTCTCTGTCTTTCAACACCAACCGATTGAGACACATGACCGCCCACCCAGAGTCTGGTTCTGGTTCTGCTCGAGGTTTTTGCCTGTTAGAAGGTACTTTTTCCTGTCACTGTCTCCTAGTGCTGCTCATGGTGGGAATTGTTGGGTCTATATATATATAAAGAGTCCTGCTCTATATGAAAAAGTGCTATGAGATAACTTTGTTAGGATATGGCGCCATATAAATAAAACTGAATTGAATTGAATAGAGGAAATTTAGTTTTGCATGGATTACCTTCTCAGGATTAGAGAGAGATTAGCACAATTTAATAGATGGTAATATAAATATACTGTATACATACTACAGTATATATGTGTATTAATTGATAATAACCAATCATATATATCCATTAATTCCAGGCTTGGTGGTTCGATCCCTGCTCCTCTGTTCACATGTCGAAGTGAATTAGAGTTACTGTTGGTCCTTTGGGAACCGTTTCAATGGTTGAAAGGTGATATATAAGTAAAGTCCATTTGCCATATAAATATATATATATATATAAAACTAATGTAGTGCAGCTTGCCTGTGAATGATATGATGGAAGGCAGTGAGATGATGTATCACGTTTGGTTGTCAGTTCTGCAGTCAGTCCTGGCTTCTGACCTGAGTGGGAATCCTTCTCCCTTCTGAGGACAGTAAATGCTAAGATCCAGCAGAACTGAATGACATCAACAGTGGTTTTTTGTTCTAAGTGGGTCAAGCTGTGATTGTAATTTATCCTTTATTTATCCTTCTCAATTCTTCCTGGAACATTCCCTGCTCTCTGCCTGCTGATATTTTATTGTTGTAGGCGTTCTTATCAAACCATTTCACAATTTCTGGAAAATCCCATGTTGCTGATGAAACTTGTTGCGCCAAGATGTTTATTCCCTGTCTGTGCTACATGTGAGTTTTTCCTGGAAACCCTACACTGTAAATCATCAAGCAGCTGTTTTGTTTCATGCAAGTGCTGCTCAGAATATCACTTTTGAATATTTTGGATAATATTGGAAAGCGTTGCTGTTGTATGACTCGGCTCGTGGAGCTGCAGTGTCTTCCAGTGACGTCACAATGAGTGTTTTCCTCGCTGTGGTTCAGCGTGTGCTTTAGTCTTCCAGTTAAATTGGATATTGATTTTGAATGGAAACAACGGGTTGGAGCTTTCTTTTTAATATAATATAAATATGCACGTGTGCATGTGTGCTGTCTCTTTCATCTCACCCACGGGTCTCTATCCCCCCACCTCCTCACTGCTGGACGGGCTTGTTCCCAGCAGCACATGTGGCTCAGGACCTGCTCTGGTAGTTCCGGTGTCCGGACTGTTTTTATTCATGTGCAGATTTCACGGAAAAGCCTGCCAGATGTGCACCATGTATGTGGATATTATTGCGTCTTAAGATTGCGGCTGGACAATAAAATGATATTCTATTCTCACCACAGCACATGCATACAGCATTTCTTCACCATTGCTACTGAATAGTGTGCATTGATATGGATATCTCTTGGATGAGATTTGGTTTCCAATGATGTCTTATTGATTTGTCTAAAATCTATAGAAAACAGCTTTGAGTTTGAGCGAGCTACAGGTAGCTACTTACTGTAGACTCACTCGGCTCGGACAGAGCAGTAATTATTAACATGATGGTAACCTACCACCAGCTCTTATTTAGATTTTATTATAACTGCATTCCCCAATATATGTGTGATATTTGCTAGCTAGCTAGACTAAAATGAAAACTTAACACCAGTTGTGTAGTTATTTATAATAAAGCATCACAAATCTCACGACACAGGCAGCTATTGAAAACAGTACCAACCAAAAATGTTAATACTGGTAATAAAGGCAAAGGATGAAGGTGGAAACTAGAATCTGCACAATTTAGCATAGAGCAGTACATTTAATAACACATTTTTAGGACGTTATTTTAATGTCAAACATTTTGATTTCTATGTTAGGGGCCCAGTAGGTTTTCTTTCATGGGGCCCCAAAGTTATGGCGACACTTCTGCCTGGTTATTTTTAAAATTTCTGTGTAAAGTATAATCAAAAATGAACTGTTACTGAGCTGCTGGTGGGTGTGTTTTTTTGTTGTTTTTTTTACTTTGGCCTGAACCAGGCTAACCGCTTCCCCCCTGCTCCCAGTCTTTATGCAAAGCTAGGCTAACTACGTTCACAGCTGAAAATTATCTTCTCATCGCGGAAAGAAAGCAAATTTCCCAAAATCTTCAGCCATCCTTTAAAGACAATCTGCTTTTAAGAGACACATTTTCTCCCTCCCTCAGTCCCTAAATTCAGTTAGTTTTGGACAAATAAAAATATTACTATTCTTACAAGACTCTTTGTTGATGATGAAGTTTCGATCAATACTGGAGGTTAAGTTTCACATTTGGATAAAACAAAGAATCAGGTGATACTTTATGCAAATCACGTAATTCTGATTTGATTCGCTTTCCATTCCCCTCACAGCAACCATCAGCCTAAGAGGCACTACTGTTGTTTAACAGTGAGTCAGGATTTAGCAAGGACTGTCTTTTTGTGCGTGAATTTTTCTTGAAATAGGTTGACTATTTAGATTAAATATCAGAGACAAACGTCAGTTGTTGAAAAACTGTTAATAATAATAATAATTGGACCCTAAGGTTGTTTATTGGTCAGTCATGATACACATATACACACGTGCAGAGAACAATGCTCAAACACACGCATACAATCGCGTTCCACGTTAAACTTTATCCTCTGCTTTTGACCCATCTGGCCATCCTTCTTCCGAGGGGAGCTGGAGCAGTGGTCAGCCTTCTGTGGCGACCGGGGACCAAGTCCAGTGCACATCCCTGTCCTGTCTTGGTCAGGGACAGGGGAGGGGGGGACAGTAGAGGTTACATGTTTATTTTAACTGTAAACTACAAGGTTGTTCGATTACCTGCCAATAATTCAATGGAGCCAGGACTGTGATCATATCATCTGTTTAGCATTGGGTACCAAAATGATCGTTTGGATTATTTCTATTCTAATAGCATGTCGAGTCCCCATATTAATATGTGCCATGTGTGTGCTGAGCATGCATTTGGGCCTGGAATATTGAGTGGTTTGGAAGTTCAACATTGTTTACAATGTGTCATGGCTGCAAGTCATTACAAGCTACGTAAAAGGATGGTGCCTGCATTAGTCATCTGTACTCATTTGTGCATCGATCTGCTGAGATTAAGGTTAATGGGCAAACAGCATAACAGTCATGGTTTCCTGGGGTAGGAATTTCCCATGTTTCCATTAGCTGCTCTGATGTCAGATGGCCTCATTGTAAACACAGTATGTCGATCATTTCATATTTACTAAGAAGTATTTACAGTACTCGGGGGCAAGAAGAACTCAGCCAGCTCCAGATTCTAATCAGGGATAGCAAAAGCTAAGCCACCTACAGTCAGCCTTCGTGTGTCTATTTTCAGACTAGAGATTACAACCTTTGTTGGATGTTAGGTTATAATGGCTTTTTGCTGTTTTGTTTTTAGGTTCAAAGTTCATTCTTGACCTTGGAAACAGCAGAAACAGAACAATTTCACCTCAAGTCCTGGGGCATGGTGGCTGAGTGGCTTTGCACTGTTGCCTCACAGCAAGAATGTTGTGGGTTTGATTCCCCAGGAGAGCTGGAGTCTATGTTTTAGATCTCGCGTAATACAGAAGCTCATTCACTGTTCTTTGCTAAAGACAAACAATTTGCTAAAGGTTTCATGCATGTGCATATTTGGGGGAAGAAATGGACACGCACACAGTGGCAAACAATTTACAATTTACTGCGTAGAAAATTTACATTTGATGGAGTTCTTCAATAAATCAACAACCTTTATGGCATGACTTTATGGCTACACTGGTTGGTAACTGACAAGGAGAAGTGCTGCAGGTGATGACAATGAGGCAACACTTACAGCTGCTTCGTTTTCATGGCAACCAGCACAACACGGTAAGAGTGATGTATTTATGAGCTCATAATTCTGTTATGAGAGTCAGCGGTTGTTTCATGTGTGGGTTCGGTCGCGTGGAGTACATTTAAAAATATTACTACTCTGGTGTTCTTGGAGGGTTGGCAGCTGAAATCAGGACACATGCAGAACATCTCAGAGATTACAGACATTGTGCTCTGCTCAAAACTGGGATGTCTGGTCACCCCGTGATATACTCCGCACACATTCAGGTGCATGCCATATGTGCTGTCCTCGAGCTGAGCGCATAACCACCTGGCTAGTGTTCATTTGTGTGCTTTTTTATGGGTAATAAAACAACCACAGAGGCAATAAAGTACTGTTAATATTTAAATATCATTCTGTATCTACATCTACACAAGAAAAATCTACAGAGCAACAATGTTGAACCTCGCAGATCTAAGAGGTTTTCAAGGTGCATTTCATCTCATGATGTAGAATGAGAATTAATTTTAAGATTTTACTGATCACTTATAAGGCACGTCTGGGTCTGGCCCCAAGCTATATAGCAGAAATGCTGACCCCATATGAGCCAGGTCGCAGCCTTAGATCCTCAGGTGGGGCCTTCTGGTTGTTCCAGATTTGAGGCTTAAATCTAAAGGTGACCGAGCTTTTGCCATCAGGACCCCTCGACTCTGGAATGACCTGCCTGAGGAGATGAGGCTGCAGAGTCAGTAACCACGTTTAAATCGCTTCTTAAAACACATTTTTATAGACTTGCTTTCATGTGATGTCATGTCATCTGTATATCGTCTTTATGAGTTTTAATTATTTTTATTTGTATTATTAATCTTTTATCTTTATCTTGCTTTTGCTTTGCCTTATTTTACTTATGTTTTACTGCTTTCTGTTTCATTGCTATCTTGTTTTTGCTTTGTCTGTCAAAGCACTTTATATAAATAAAGTTATTATTATTATGAAAACATTTTAACATCCTACAATTTATTAACAAAAACAATTGTAGGACTATTATTGTTGTTTTGTTCTGAAGAAAAACCAATACACAGTCATTTCAAAACTTCTCATATGTAATAATAATAAAATGAATAATTTAATAAAAGGTCAGTGGTGAATGGGTTAAAAGTTTTCATTATTTCAATTTTGAGTGCAATTCAAATTTTGGATTTCTGGCTGCAGTAACTAGACTCAAATCCATTCTCACATCAGTTTGCAGTGGCCTCAACTGCAAACTGATGTGTGTACAGCAGCCAAGAGAGATATTATATATCAGCCAACTGGCCTCAGTGGTGGTTCAGTGGGCAGAGTCGGGATGTGAGTTGTGGCGACTGGGGTTGTGTAGTATTATTCCCTGCTTGTCTGAATATACGTGGCAGTACCGGGGTTTTTTTTTGTACCTCAAGCTGTGTGTCATCTACTATCACTGCACACACACAGGCAGTGACTCACACAGCAACGTTACACACTTTATTCATTTCTTTGTTTACTGTACTGGACGATTTCTGAGTCTACCGGCCTGCGCTGCGCTCCCACTGCTCTGAATCACGTTGTCATGTTTTGCCGGCTCTCTGTCTGTCTTTTCGCCTCGCTTGTTTCATGCCGAGGAGCAGTTATGACAGCTAACAAAGCCTCTGCACCGTTTGTAATCCCTCGCTCTTTCGCTTTCCCTGTAGGAGTTCAATCGAGAGCTAAAGTGTCTCCCCTCTATGTCACCGCTCATCGCGTTCTTCCGCTCCTTAATCCGACAACAGTGCCTGTTGTTGGATACAGATATCTTTGTAACTTATGGATGCAGATGGGCGCTTTAAAAACATCTGCATTAGTACAGAAACGCCAGTGTGTCATGGAAGAAGCTTTCTGAGTCAACCAAAACTCATTATTTATCACAAAGTGTAGTGAGGTACAGTCCTGTGTTAGCACTAGTTTGCACATCAGTGCTGCATGATATCTCAACATGCCCCCTCTTGTGCACCATTGTATGCTTTGCTGCAGGTCAGGGCAATGGAAATATTCAATTTGGCAGGTTCTGGGACATCGCCAGGACATACCTGACTCACTCCTCACCAGCTACTTAAAGTATTTTGATTCTTCTTTCAGCTTCCACCAAAGTTAATTTTAACTGTTATATTTCCCACCTCTTTCTGCTTTGCAGTTGTTTTTCATATATGGCTCCTAACATCAGTGAAACAATATTTCCTGAAGAGGTGTTTCACAATAAACGTCTTCCAGCTGTCCCATGTCTTTTTATGTGAAAAAGCTGGAGATCTAACTTTGATTAAAAAAAACTGCAGAGTGGAAGCGATTGGAAATAATTAGTGAATGAGAAATTGTGCTTCTGTTCAAAAGGAATTCCGTGCAATTCCGTGAATCTGTATTGATGGCAATTAGTGCTGTGGAAATGTACACTATAATTCATAGAATCATTTTCCAGGCTTTTATTAACGACCAGCCTGCATTTGTTGGCGCTGGCTATTATTTGAGTTTCTGCAGTTGCTTGAATACCAGTTTACAGATGATAGAACATCTGTTGCTTTACTAAATGAGCTTGCTCAGATTGTTGAGACGGATTGTTTGTCTTGTCAAACTGCAATTCAGAATGTCCTGAGGCCTGATGGTCACAGACAGAACCTAACCATAGATGTATTAGGAGAACTAGATACTGTGATCCAAGGTGTCACCCCATTCATTCCAATATAAGTTACTCCTAAGGCATAGATGGCTTTCTCAGGCTTCTGCCTTTGTCTTTTGGCCCGTAGAACATACACATCATAGTCCTCCTCTGGCTGAGCCTGCTGACTTCCTGCTGGCTCCGTGCATACATGAATGTCACAAAAATAATTTGACTGATATAGCTCTTCAAGACTTTGCAAATTTGATTCGACCTAACGGCTCAAATTCTGATTCAGAAATATTTATTTACCATTTAACAGCTAATCCTTTTGTAATGATCGCGTATGGGGGAAAAAGGCTTGCTGCCAGTGTGATTCACATGACCTACAATACCGATTGTGGCCACTACACCTATATCACCTACCAGCCCAGCACTGTTCCCGGGGTCTTGAATTCAACCCATAACCTTGAATGCTTTCTCCCACAATAAGCTACAAACCCAAGCTTTAACATATCACGCAGTCTCAGAAGTGAAAGTCCAGGACACAATAAAGGCAGCTCTGACTCAGGCCTTATGACAAAAATGTGCAGAGCTCACAGGACAAGTTAAATAATGTGTAAAGAATCCTGAAGTCACTTAAATATTATGGAGCGTAAGGTCAGTACATGCCTCTGTAGAATATTAATATCTACACTACTGTTATTGGTTGTCTGCAGGCTTTTATTCAGAGAACAGTGATTAAGTCTAGACATACACTATTAAAGGACTACTGAAAATGTCCTAGCAGCAGTAAAATCACCACTTCCTCAGTTCTACCTTCCATCGGCCCGGCTATCAGTTACTGCAGCGTCGACCGAAGACATGATTAGTGGTGGCCCTGTCAAACATAATGAGCATGTCTGGACGACATATTCGACTTTCTGAAGCTATCTCCCCACTCAGAAAGTTGACTTGGAGGCAGAATCTCTGACATGGCACAATCAGGAAGCCCTTATTGGAGGAGTCTATCGTCTTGATTGAGCTCAAGTTTCGCCAATGAGGCACCAGACAGGGCTAGAGCTCCCTGGGGCATTAGCAAAGTGGGAAGGAAATACAATAAAGTGTCAGGGCCAATTAAACTATAAATGCATTAGGTCCAGCTAGTTCGTTGCTAGCTTATTTGCAGCAAAAGGATTCTAGGAAAGTTGCTGCCACCCATTTTGCATAATGTAAAAATGCCATTTGCTGCCTGGGTCATCATGCAGGACATAAATCCTGCTGCAGTAGACTCCACTCTGGCCATTATGGCCATTAATTCACCTCTCTGTGGAAGGCCCAAGTCGTGGAAAAGATGAGTGATGTTTAATGGAGCGCTGGCACGGCTCACTCCCATCAGCCATTAGCCATCACTGTAACATTTTAAAATAACACATAAGTAATCATACAGGCACGTCATGAATGACAGGCAAAAGAAGTAAACATAAATATGACCTGCTGGCTTCTAGCATTACTCTTAAGTGACAGCGGATCAATGATGGGCCTGTGTATATGCTGGCTCAGAGAGGTTACCTTGTTGGTGGTCCGCTACAGTCACAGCTCAAGAACATGAGAGCAAACTTCCATAATGTGCCTTATTATACCAGTGCTTTCTATACAAAACATGACTAATCACTGAGCAGGGTAACTGCACATCTGTATCTACAGTGACCAATTGTTCATGACAGAATGCACTATTCCATGTTCATGTTCACAGCATGAACCTGCATGAGCCTGCTGTTTGGTACCGGGCAGGTAGTGTGCAGTGGGTTTATTAGAGCTTCTTTCACACCGAATGAGCTGTGAGATGCAAAAGTGCTCTGCTTAATCCAGGGAGAACGCCTTGTGCATTTGTCGGCACGGGCAACATATTTTCACGTTACACATTTGATCCATAGTTAATATACAAACCTCAAGGTAAATGTGAGTTTAAGAAGGTGAATGTGTTACTTTGTTAGCCATCTGTAGTCTTAAGCTTTGAACATGTTTACAGCAGGTATGATATGGGAAAAATTACATGCTAGTGTTCAAACTGCCTGGTTACTGTCCATTATTATTATTGTCATGTTACCCTCCTCTGCCTGAGGGCTTACATATTTGTGCTATTTATGTACGTGACCTGGCAGAAGCAGGAAATGTTGACTCAGTAGTGATGACCACTCCTCGGAATATGTGGAACATGTGCATCATTGCATGATATTGTATGATATCATTTGCTGGCATTCAACTGGCCAGTTCAGTTTTACTTGGAGAATAAATTAAAAATCAATTTCCTGCTTCCTGGAGTCCTCGCTGCGTAGGTAAGGGCAGCTTCAGGTCAAATAATTCCTTCCCCAGCAGCAGAAGAAGATGAGTATTATGATTACATACCTACGTATTCCCTCATAGACATTTTCCCAATCCTCATCCTTCCATGTTAACTTTTGAATCCTTTCAATCCTTAGATACAGCCATGGTAATTTTCTGAGAATATTAACCCCCCCCCACACCATAATATTAACTTCCCTTAACAACAAGCCCTTGACAAATGGCAATGACACAATATGACATTTCTTAATACAACCACTGACACACCCAGGTATTGCATGAAAGCTCGTTACCAAGGTAGAAATGTATGTCAACAGAACACCTCATAAAACAATACACAACTTCTCAAATTTGTGTGCACTATGTTGGATTTGGTAGCAAAGCATCAATTCAATTCAAGTCGATTTTTTAAAAAGGCAGACATGATATTCAAAACAGTACCTGGTTAACCAAAATGTACCAAATGTAGCCCAACAACGTCTTTCAGTTCAACTGGCTTTAGTTTCACCTTGTGGACTGATGTCAATGCAGCCTTATGAGTCCTGAAGATCAAAAGCCACAGTAGATTGAACTATGATGATTAAATAAACCTGCTAAAGTAAACATCTGGTTATCTGCAGACGAATAGAAAAGCAGACATTGATGGAGCACCAAACCAAGGGCACTGCTGGAAACCTCCAGACTTGAGGAGAAACGTGTCCACATATTACTTCTAAAAACAATTCAGTTTCATTTCTATAGCTCTATATCATAACAGAGTTATCTCATAGCACTTGTTAATATAGACAAGTCTAGACCAACTCTATATGTATAGACCCAACAATTCTACCATGAGCAGCACTAGGAGACAGCGGAAAGGAGAAACTGCCTTTTAACAGGCAGAAACCTCGAGCAGAACCAGGCTCTGGGTGGACGTCATCTGCCTTGACCGGGGAGAGAGAGAGAGAAAAAGAAGGGGTGGGGGGTAGAGTGAGAGCATGATGAAAGAGAACACACAGTACAATTCTACATACAGATGTAAAGCAATTAGAGTTACAATGTTACTGATGTTAAAATAAACAACCAATAGAGAGAGAGAAAGAGAGAGAGCTCAGTGCATCATGGGATGTCTCCTCCCAGTCTAGGCCTATAGCAGCATCACTAAGGGGTGGCTCAGGGCTCACCTGAGTCAGCCCTGCTATAAGCTTTATCAAAGAGGAAAGTCTTCAGCCTGCTCTTAAATGTGAGGAGGGGGTCTGTCTCCCGAACACAGACTGGAAGCTGGTTCCACAGGAGAGGATCACATCTCAGTGGGGGGGGGGGAAATCACGCTGGATATCTATAGTGGTATGGACTGGGCAATGTGCTTAAAGTGTTCCTTTAAATGAGCAGTGTATATTAATCCATCTGTAATAAGTAATCAGATTACTGTGATGCTGTTCAACTGATGTGGTCTGTGTGTGACTAACAGAGATGCAGAAGACGGACTACATGGTGTTTGCAGGGAGGCAGTACTTCCTGGGAGACAAGTGTCAGGTAACAACACTTCATAACGCAGTGAGTTTTACAGCTGTCCGTAACTACAGGTGATAATACTGGATCAGGATCAGTACTGATGGTAGTAACTGGATCAGGATCAGTACTGATGGTAGTAATACTGGATCAGGATCAGTGCTGATGGTAATAATACTGGATCAGGATCAGTTCTGCAGGTAGTAATACTGGAAATGTTGGGTCTATACATATGGAGATGGGTTACACTCTATACTAACAAGTGCTATGAGAACTCTTATGATATAGCGCTATATAAATAAAATTGGACCAGGATCAGCTCTGCAGATGGAAACGCATAGCAAACTGTTAATCCAGTAGTTACCTGTGTCTGTTCCAGGTGCGTCTGGAGCCGAAGGGGAAGTATTACAATGCCTTCATCCAGGAAGTAGGAACGCACTCATCAGCCGTCACAGTCTTCATTGAGGAGCTGGGAGAGAAGTAACGCACACAACTTGAACCTCATACTAACTTTAACCCTAAAATCAAGTCTGACTCAAACAGCCCTGTGAACGGGCGAGGACCGCATCAAATGGTCTTTTAGAAGAAGCTCTCACAGGAAAAATGTCTGACAAGATGATGAGTTGATCTGTGAGTTTCAGCCTCCAGTTTTGACATAAAACAGTAATAATGTTTCCCTCTCTGTATGTAGACACCTGGTTCCTCTGACTGATCTGAAACCAGTGAATCCAGTCCCTGCCTGGAATGTTGCGGCTCCTACTAGAAAAGGAGACCTGGGTATGTTTACGCTGAGATCCAGTTTCTGTTCATCCCTTTTTATTTTCTTCCTGCTCTCTAGATATTTGGTGTTTTCTTTTCTTCATATTGTAAATTTTCAGAAAGAAAATAAATACGAGTTCCTACCAGGGAAGGAGTTCAAACTTTAATTTCAGTTTACCTTGTGGATTTGGTTTGTCTTTTCGGGGTCTAACCTTCACTAGGCAGTGTAACACCCCCCTGTTACGACCCTCCTGACCTACAGTCTCCCGGTCTATGTCCTTGTCTCTTTCAGACTTGGACTCTCGTGGTCAGCGCCATCACCGTCACCGGTATTTCAGAAAGTCTCGTGGCAGCAATGGGGTGAAGGGGGCGGAGCTGCTGATGCCACCGCCATCCTCCTACGGAGGCCCGGCTCCCTCCGGCCTGCCCCCCCGCTTCCAGCCAGCAGGTCACCCCCGCCCGCCCCCTCCCCCGTCACCAGGAGCCGTGACCTACGACCCCTACGCCCCCCCACACCACCACCCCACAGCTAGACCTCGCTATGGAGCCTCCAGGTGAACCTTTGTGTCCAAACTAACTCTTTGTTGTCAGGTACACTTTTTATCAAAGAAAGGTTACGGTACTTTAAATGTCTTGTTTTGTCCGACCAACAGTAAACGTGGATGGAGGGTTTGATTCATACATGACCAGATGAACTATGCGTGTCTGTCTGTCTGTCTGTCTTCCTGTCTCGTGGATTCTGGTCAGAAGCTCAACCCGTTTCCTGAACCGTCACCTGATTGGTCCACAGTTGACTTATTACCACCCTGGCAGACGATATTACCACGACTACGAGAACTACACCTTCAGGTCACGGTAAACGGAGACGCTGCATGTTGATCAATCATTTCTGAATGTGTTTCCAGGTCAGATCTTTATCTCTGGACATGTTGTGTCAAGAGTGACGCATCACTGCAACAACAGCATTTCCTGCCATTAGGCTTCACACCAATGTGACAGAACCAGTCTATTTCTGGTTTCAGCACTCATAATGCTGTTAATTAATATAAAATGATCACTTTATGATGAATGTGTACAGAAACATGCTGATCTTCAGCTCAGTCACTTGTTTGTTCGTCCAGCCGCAGTCGGCGTCAGCTGGCAGCTCTGAATAAAGAGTGTCAGTTTGGATTCTCTGCGGAGGTGGTGGACGAGCCGACTGATCTGGACCCAAACATCACGTACTACCAGCTGGACGACGGCGGAGACGCCGTCTTCCCTCCACTACCGGTGAGAAAATCAAAACTACAGGAACCAGATGGCAAAAGGATCAGACATGTCCTGGAACTGAGACTTTGCAGTTTGTGAAATTAAGTTGTAACATTTTTTATATTTAAATGATGATTGAGACATCTTGATTTTCTGAAGGTAATAAATCCAAGAAGTGAAAATCGACTGTTTGAGTCCCAGAGTTTGTGTCTGAGTCTTCGGTCAGATGACACTTTGATGCCTGAACCGAGTCATGTGACATAAACTCATACGGACACTTGATGTTGCAGTCAACATCACTTTGAATCTGACACCTGGACATGAAGCATGAGACTGGACGAAGGTTCAGACCAGGTCCAGGGACTCGGCCCTCGGACCTGGTAACTCTGGTTAACAGCATGTCGCTTACTACACATGTAATATAATCTGGCCCCTCCTTCAGGGCTCGGCTGTAGCACCGCCCCCCACCATGGGAGCCCCTCCCCCTGGCTCCTCCTACAGGGTTCAGAGAGGTTCGGGGCCCCTCCCCCCCGCACCTCCACCTGGAAACACCCCAGTCTGTTCATCAGAGGAGGACCAGGAGGACACGAGCACTGTGGAGGACCAGGGTGAGAAGGAAAGAAGTTACAATAACAGAACTACAAAAACAATCAATATATTCATTTTAAAGACTGGAGGAATTAAACACAAGCACTTTGAGTTGCATTAGTTCTCAGGTAGTCGGGGCCTTCACCTCACCTGCAGAGGATGGACAGTCTTACTGTAGTTACAGACGTACTGTTAACATGTGACCTGACTTGTGTTTGTCAGCAGAGTACACAGAGGAGTACCTCTACATCACTCAGGGTGAGTCACCTGATCTGACTGTAGGACGTCATCACATCAGCTTCTGAAGACAAGAAGTAACTCAAGTCTGAATGTGTTTCAGATCAGAGCTACCAGACCCCCGGTGTTTATGCTGCTGCTGAGCCCTCCACCAACCAGGTAACACACCGGACCTGCTGCATGTTGGTGTCTCTGTAGATGACCTCACACACATGTAGAAATGTGATGAAGCTGAGAGCTACAGGGAGGGAGAGGGGACATGAAGGTGCTCTGCTTTCTCTTACTGTGAAAGGACGAGCAGGAAGGAGGTGCTGCTGACTCTCCACCAAGACAAGAGATGAACTACAGCTACACACAGCAGGTACACACACTGACTCAGTCACTGATTGGCTGGTGGTGTTTGTCGCTAACTCTGCTGCTAACTCCTCCTCCTGTGTGTGTGTGTGTTTCAGGTAGTGAAGCCATTAGCAGTCATCTGCTCTTCACCCTCCTCTTCTTCCTCCTCACCCTCTTCTCCATCATCACATGTACCTGCAGCTGCTCACCTGCCAGCCACACACACACAGACACGCTCAGGTACGTGAGCACACACAGGTACGTACACACGCTCAGGTACTCGCATGCACTTGGTTAACACTTGATATTTTCTGTCCTTAGTTGCCATGGCGATCCCAGCTGCCTCTCCCTGGTTGGTTAATGAGTTGGGTGAGGCGCTCTGCACCGTGGTTGCTCCGCCACCTTACTCCTATGACCCTAACGGCAGTGATTTACCCAGAGGTCAGAGGTCAACAGCTGACCCACGACAGCTGGGTCTCAGTTTTGGGGCCGGACCGAGCGTCAAATGAGACGGTCTGGTCTACGGAGGATTTCCTGTTTGAAGCGCTGCTCCTGTCACGTAGCAACCTTGACAGCTGCAGTTGAGGTTTTTTTAACATTTGTATCGTCAGCTATTTGAGCTGAAACCCAATTCTTGCATCACATCCGTGTAATTTGCTCTGTCGCTGTTGGCAGTGCGTTTGGGGACGCAGTGAATTTTGGGATGTTTGGGGAAAGAATGCTGAAGGATTTGGTCCCTGAACTGAGACACAGCTAGCGTTACACTTCCTGCTCAGCTTCCTGTTCCACTGGTGTTTGTTACTAATGTTACCATGTGTGTGTGTGTGCAGACTGCAGAGTCCTCCAGTATTACTTCAACTTAGGAGTCCAGGTAAGACGCACAGAGCTGAAGAACCCCTCACCTGTACTGAATGCACACAGTTTGATCACCTGCTCAGGAAGTGGTCGAGGAAGCAGCAGCTTCTGCTGAATCGTTTCCCAGAGTCCAGGTCACAAGTTTAGTCTGAAAGCTTTTGGTCTCGGGTGAGTTCAGGTGTGAATCAGCTGTAGGTGTCATGGCTCTAACCTCCACCCCCCCCTCCTCAGTGGTACCATCAGAGCTGCTGGCAGCAGCAGCAGGTGTACCCAGCCACCCCGCCGGAGGCTCCCTACCCCTACCAGCACTACACCCCCTACCTGAGCCAGGAGTCCGCCCTGCACGGTAAGACCTACCCATCCCTGATTGAGTGAAGTTCCTCTAGCCTCCACTAGATGCTGTGATGAAACTGAAGTGAAATAGAAAACCTAATTTTTTACACAATAAGATTCCTGTTATGATCACTGACACTTTCACAAGAAGAGTTTTATTAAGGAGAATGTTAAGGGATGTGTGTGTTAGCTTGGTGTTAGTGAGGTAGTTGAAACCTGCAGACCTAACGGGAAGTAGAACCTCTTACTTCCTGTTGACTATATGACACGGTCCTGGCCTTCTGCCCGCAGCTGCCCCTCCTTCGTACCCTGAGACAACTCGAGGCTCCCATCAGCCCCCGTCCTCCTACCCAGAACCCCCCAGGGCAGGAGACGGGCAGACAGACGGACACAGCAATGGTCAGTACTGATGACTCACCTTTATCGTGAAGTGTAGCTCAGTCCTGGAACTCTGATGCCTACATTCCCCACAATGCACTTCTCCATCTGACAGCTGTGTGGTAGGTGATGTGATATGCTAGTAGCAGCTTAATGTAGCCAAACTCCATCAACAGACTTTCATCTTCAGCCCCAACCAACGTCGACTCGCGTGAAATCACTCGGCTGCTCAACTAGAACCAAGAAACATCTGATTGCTCTAAATGTTGAATTAGTGCGTTTGTCTCAACAGGCCACGCCCCGTCAATGGAAGGCCCCACCCCCACTAACTCCGCCCCTCCGTGCCCCGCCCCCTCTGCTCTCCTGTATCCGGATCAGACGCCCCTCCCCCATCCCCCATTGCTGCACTTGCCATTTGAGGCTCCGCCTCCAGCTGCCTACCTGCCTTCCACCCCTCCCCCTGCTCATCCTCACCCTGTCCACCTCTCCCATCACTCTGCCTACCACCCCTGCCTACCCCCCTCCACCCACTGGGGGGCGCTACAGACTGGAGGGCACGCGTCACGTGTCTACTGTCCTGCCCCCAACCCTGCCCATGTGGTCGGTTACATCACAGCCCCCCACCACACTGCCACACACTACATCCCCCCCACCATCTAACGCACACGCACTGCTGAAACCTCACATGGCTCCCTCACTAGCGTAAGGCTAACAACACTGCTTGTTTTCAGTGAGCAGTGCTAACAAGTGCCTGTCAGCAGGAAAACCTTGTATCTCAGGGAAGCTTCATTCTAATATGAAAGATTTAAAAAGTTTAATGTTAATGTGGAAAAGGTTTTCCTGTGTTAGAATGGTAGCTTCACACTGTATATAATGGAGAAACCAGCAGAGTTCTGCATGTGCTAGCTGTTAGCTCATGGCTAAAGTGCCTTTTTTGTATTTGAATCAATGCAAAAAATCTTTATTTACAACAGTGAAAAGACACAACACGTCTGCCTCAATCACTTCCTGTTCCACATGTTAAATTTAGTTAGTTTGGATGCTCGTTAGTGAGCAGCTCATTAAAGTGAGACTGGCCTGCTGTTACCATGGCAATGCAGGTGACGAGTGTGGAGCGCGAGTCAATCGACTTTGTTGGCTCTGAAGTCGTCAATTAAGTTACTTTTGAACGTCAGTCAGCCAGCCAATCAGAAGAGGGGGTGGGGCTGCAGGCTGGGCGTGGTCAGTCCCTGGTTATTGATGAGGATATATTTGTGTTGACTTTGTTCAAACTGGTGGTTTGTTTTTGTTACTGGGAGAATAAAGTTTGTTTCACCAGCAGAAAATTATTTCTTCTGTTTTCTGGGTCACATGACCTTTAATATCCTGCTGCTGATTGAGTGATTTCCACTGTTTATTTTGGTTTTGTTGGGGGGGGTCGATCATCACACATCTAAACCTGGAGCCATAGCTGTGTTTCAAACCGACGGATAGGAAACCGTCGCTTCACTGTCCTGAAGACAGGAAGCAGGTAAACACGGCACACAGCAGCTCAGATTGTCCAAATAAGTCCTGTGTCCGGCCTGCAGGGCGCAGTCAAATGTTTCAATAAAGCTTTGTTTGGAGCCGTCAGCTGTGTTTCTAAATACTTTAATTGATGAGACTGATTCTAGTTTCGGGGCCCTGGATCTGGTCAAATCCAGATCATAACGAGACGAGTTCACATGTTGAACCAGAGTCAGGAACTCGTCACAAGCTGAGAACAAAAAACACTTTTAACAGGCTCGGTGTTCGTATTCACTGTCCAGCATCGAGCATGCTAATGGCTACGTGTGCGTGTTGTCATGGTAACAGCTCGGTGGGGATCTCCACAGTCCAGAGGTCGCGACCTCCTCGAGCGCTCAGCGGCTCCTTCAGCCAGCGAGGGTTGGACAGGTGAGTCAGGTGTTTCTCCTCCAGACCAATCAGAACGGCCGACCGCTCCAGGTGCTGTAGCTCCTCCTCCTGCAGGGAGGAGGGACACTGCCAGGTCCCTCCGACATCCACCAATCCTGAAAGAGTTATGCAGGTGATACCTTCAGGTACACCTCGTAAACTCAGGAATATCAGAGGAAAAAGGACATATCCCACCTGCCACCACGCCGCGGCCGAACCTCTCTCCGGATTCCAGGAGCACTTGGACCTGAGCCCGGTTCATTCCCAGCGGGCCGCTCAGCACTGCCCTCCACTCCTCCCCCTCCCAGTCCCGCCAGGCGATGTGAACTGCCAAGGTCCGGTTTTCCAGCGGGGCCAGCAGGGGCCTCCAGCGGCTCTCCACTGTCTTCACCCCGTCCAGAACCAGACCAGCGTACGGCTGCCGGAACGACAGACACCACACCTGCACCGACATGGCTGCAAAACAAATGCACCCGACACTTAGACTGGAACGTCTCAAACACGGTTCTGTATGGAAGTTTATGGACTTGATGTTTAATGATCCTGAAAGGTGTTTTAGTGCCAACGGTGGTTCGTGTACGAAACTGCACTCATTAAAAGAACGATGAGCTGCATTAAAGTTATTTATTGATCAATGAGTTGGGAGACGTTCACACAGCTGGTACAGATCTTCATACATCAACTGTCTTCCTGTATTGATCAATATGGCTGTACTTCCTGTATTGATCCAGCATGTGCATCATATTTTAGGTTCATCTGCAGAGTCAATTCATTTCATTTCAATTCAATTCAGTTTTATTTATATAGCGCTACATCATAACAGTTATCTTACTGGTTAATATAGAGCAGGTCTAGACCAACTCTATATGTACAGACCCAACATTTCCACCAGGAGCAGCACTAGGAGACAGTGGCAAGGAAACACTGCCTTTAACAGGCAGA
>JAVQJF010040714.1:0-10792 GCA_036023855.1 Gadopsis marmoratus | reverse complement strand
TTCAATTCAATTTTATTTCTATAGCACTATATCATAACAGAGTTATCTCATAGCACTTGTTAATATAGAGCAAGTCCAAGCCAACTCTATATGTATAGACCCAACAATTCCACCATGAGCAGCACTAGGAGACAGTGGCAAGGAAACACTGCCTTTAATAGGCAGGAACCTCAGGCAGAACCAGGCTCTTGGTGGGTGGTCATCTGCCTCAACTGGTTGGGTAGAGAGAGAAAAAAGAAGATATAAGGGGGGGAAGGTAAGAACAGGACGAAAGAGAACACACAGTAATACAGTACAACTCCACATACAGAAAATGCAAAGCAATGGCAGCTACAATGTTATTGACAACAGCAGCTATACTAACAACGACAATAGCAGCAGCAGGCGTCCGCATCCACTCGACATGATATGTCGAGTGGATATACATATACATTTGTGTTTACATTCTTTAATTCACTTTGTGACGTAGAGCGATGATGGGAGGGTTCACTTTGTCTCATTACTGAGTAGAAGACAACGGCCATACAATCGATAATCAAAGTAGACTTACATTTTGGAGGAGACACGCGTCAGTTACTGTTTGTGGCTTTGGTGTAGCTACATGTGTATGGTCTCTTACTATGCAGGAACTCTTAATGTACAACTACAAATCCCTCGTTTTCTGCTTTAACAGGTCTGAAAGCTTAGATCCACTCCACATCTCACACTTAGGGACAAACAGTATATCGACAGATTTCTGTTGATAATGTAACACTATAGTAGGACTAGGTTATCAAGGAGCCTCCTGTTCTGTTCAGGTTATCCTTAAATGCAAAAAAAGAAGCATATTGCCTCAGCTTTTTCTTTGATGTGCACAATGTCAAATAGTTAATGAAAGGTTTATCATTTTTGTTTTTCAGCATGCTGTCTTGACTAATCGTACAGATGTATAAAAAGCAGGATCCTCCTGCCCATTAGATGTGTGGAACCTGTTCATGGCTTCTAAGAAGAAGCAGAAAGGAATGGTGTTCCATCAGGAAGTGGCAGCCACCCCTGCAGCGACACCTGCAGGGGACCATCCACTTGCCTGCTATTTTGTTCCGAAATCAGGAAAGGCAAGCGAAGGTGGGATGGAACAAAGCACCTGTATAACCAATGAAGAGGTAGATATGACGGGAAAACCCATTATGTACCCATCAAAGGAAGCCATCAGGACTTCTGGTGGACTTCCTGCTGTGAAACATCCCACTAGTTCAAACCCTCAGTCGGACAACCTCTCACCTGATAGCATTTGCAAAGGCATCAGAGTGACGCTGGATAACAACAGCATGTGGAACGAGTTTTTCAGATCCAAAACAGAGATGATTTTGACTAAACAAGGTAGCAGGATGTTCCCCTACTGCCGCTTTCGCATCTCTGGCTTGAATGCATGTAGGAAATACTCTTTGGTCATGGACATTCAACCTTTGGACAATAGTCGTTACAAGTGGACCGGAAAGGGCTGGCAAGTTTCTGGAAAGGCAGAGTGTCATTTAAAAAGTCAACCATTTGCTCATCCGGAGTCCCCATCAACAGGTCAACACTGGATGCAGAATCCAGTGTCCTTCTACAAACTGAAGCTCACAAACAACATGTCAGACCAAGAGGGGAACACCATCCTGCATCCGATGCACCGCTACTTGCCACGACTGCATGTGGTACAAACTGACAAAGCTGCTAAAGACATAAAACTAAATGGTCCCAGTGTTGTCACATTCACTTTCCACCAGACTGAGTTTATGGCAGTCACTGCTTACCAGAACTCACGGTTTTCTCAGCTTAAAGTTGACTACAACCCGTTTGCTAAAGGACTGAAGGAGGATGGCTCCAGTTCGTGGGGCCTAAATCTAAAATGTAACTCTGGCAAAGACTTGCACAAAGATGGTGGCACGACAACCAACAAGCAAAATCCCGTGAAGAAGAACTTGAAGTCTTTGCTCACAAACCATAAACCTAGAAGCTCAAAAACAGCGGACTCAAAGCCTTCTGTGTCAGGTGACCCTGAGAAAACTTCCACCACAAACAAAGATCTGTCAGCTGCCAAGGTCACTGAGGAATGTTCGTGGTAAGAGTTCTACTTTCATGGTGATGGTGGCATGCTCTTCAATTTCTTTGTAGCCAATTTCATGTTTGCAAGACAGTACAAGAGTGAAGACCAACATTTAAATGTACATCGGCATATTTCGGAGTACATTGGAAGTTTAGTTTCATTGTTATAACCTGATTTTGTTAGCTACTGCATCTTTTTTGCTTTCTTTACTTTTCCTCAACTGGCTACATATCTCGTGCCAGTTGTCCATAAGATACAACTTTTCACAATAACATGAATCTTTGCATACTAACACCCTGTTCACACATATGGCTTGCAGGTGTATTTAGTTTATATGATATTGAATGGCAAGGCTGTTTACCGCGACAATCAGCTTTTCCCGCTTGCTTTTGTTTCCCGAGACAATAAAAACAAACGCCATTGGTTGTTGCTCTGGCATGTCAGAGTACATTTGCGTAAAGTCAAACTTTTCTTAACTTCTCCAGGTTGCACCACAGGGTATTGAATTGTGAGGGGAGGTGCCGATATGTTTGGAGCTTCCGATTGCAATGAATGGCGGCCTGTCGCTCCTCTTTAACGCTATAAAGACCTTATGTGTGAACAGAGGGTAGTAGCTACATTGTGACCCTAAACATTAGCCCATTATTAGTGAGCTTACCAGAGGGTATGTCATACTTTAGTTCTTCAGTATATCAGGACATCAATGATACGCTCAATAATACTGATGTCACTAATGTGATGTTTCTATTGTTTGATTTCCTTCAGCAGCAATTCAGGCCCACCTCAGAAGTTAATTTCTGAACTTATTCGGGAGGCACATGTTTCCCTGCAAAGATGCAACCTGGAGCAGCTGGGCATCAATAACAGCACCTCTCGCAGAGCTGAGCAAACCAACACTAAAACCACAGCTTTGAAAAGCAATGGACAAGATGTTCCCAAGAGGGACCGTATATCTGTCAAACCACCCAGCAAAACATCACCTTCAAAGAAAGGTCAAACTGTGAGAAAGACGAAAGTTAAGGAGGACAAGGACTTTTTGAAATCATTGAACTGCAAGGACAGTGTTAGGACAGACTCTTCTGAGGTCAGAAATGCTGCTGCTGCTCCAGCAGAGTCCCAGAACTCCTCTGTGGACTCAGACCACCAGCTTGAGCCCGAAGCTCCATCAGAGGTGAAAGTAAAGCAGCATAAAAGGCCTCTGCCTCTGCCTCTGCCAGCCCTCGCTCTTTTTTTGAAGCAGCATTCAACAAAATCTAAAAAGTGCAAGAGCAAGCTGGACTCCCTTCCCCCAGCACTCCCATCTGAATCTGTATCCGAACCACAGAGTTCTGCTGCAGCTTCTGCATGTTTTGTGTCTGATCACGCCGGCAGTGCAACTGGTCCCTTGAAGAACCTCACAGGTGATATCACAAAATGTGACAACCAGGCCTCTAGATCTACTGGTGCACATCTTCATCCAGATGCAATGGTTTTTAGTGTTACTGGACAAGCAGTTGAAACTGCCAATCAACCTTCCAGTCCATCATGTCCAGATGCTATTGCCACTACATATCCAAAGGGACCAAGAACTAAAGATTTTTTGACCTCATTTTCTGAAAGCCCAAGCCCAGGTCCAGAGCCAGCAGTACCAGATGTTACACTAGTGTTACCCAACTCAGATCAACCATTTTGTACCCTTGGGACATCTATATCCCCCATTTCCTCAACTCTTACTACCTCTTCTGCATCTCCCATTTTGTCACCACCCTTTGACACAGTGTTACCAGCCCCGAAATCGCCACAAACACTAACCATCACGGAGTCTTCTGCACTACCTTCAGACTACCCCACCATGAAATCTGATTCTTTGCTTCATGACCCCGAGTGTTCTTCTTTTGGCTTTGAGTCTTTGTCACCTGCAAGCTCTCCAGAACCTTTACCTTCCCTGCCCACCTTGTTAGCTTTAGAACTCGACTCCACTACTTCTGAACCTGCAAACGCGGTCCCTCCTGAAGAGTTAACGCACAGTGAAGATTCTGCCGCATGTGTGTTTAAATGGCATACAGTGTTACCTCCACCCGAGTCATACATAGACACTTCATTCACACCATTTCAGCCCACACCACAGACTCTTCCTTTAGCTTCTGTTACGCCACCTTTGATGCCTTCCCAGACTCCCTGTCACCCTGAACCACAGACTCTTGACACCTCCACATCTACGCATCCCCCAGATCCTGCTCTGTCATTTCAAGAAAATGAACAGTCGCTGCCCTTCCCTGCAGAACTGTCCCCCCTCGCGCTTCACTTGCCTCTGTCTCCAACCTTTTCTTCATTAGATGGTGAAGGATTGTCACCCACGCCTTCTTTTGCCGACCTTGTGCATTTTTTCTCCACCAATGAAGACCTTGGGATGGGGGTGGAGTTTTCAAACACAGAGAGAGTGGCTGTTCCCTGCCCACCGCCAACTACAGCAGAAGCAAATGCACATGAGCCTTCTCAGCAAGTGCAACCAATCCAAGCCAACAAACTCTCCAAGCGCAAGAAGTCCCTGCAGCAAAAGCTTGCTAAGACAGATATGGATCAGAAGATGGATGACTCCACCTACACTAGCATGCAGCCTAACCTGGAGGAAGTGGAGGAGCAGTTATTTATCTCGTTCACATCAAAGGTAAAACTACAAGGAATGAAATCTGTTTTTGTGGTGCAATGATTTGTCTGTGGCATATTACATTTCCTAGGATCTCTGAATTTTCTGTGTTTTTAAATAAAGGTAACTTGAATATAGAGTTGCATGTGAAGTCCAAAATGCACCCCCATATTTGTTTCTGTTAAACTATGGATAGCCGTTTTGAAGCACATGAGCACCAGCATCCGTGAGGAGCATGTTCGATGTTTTGGACTCCATCATGTGATCACACAGACGTGTCTCTACAGATTTTTCTACAAACTTGAGCAGACCATGTCGGGCTAAATGGTTGTGGTGTGACACTGGCGCACACACAATGTTTTGAGAGAGGACTATGTCATATAAGACCCGCTCCCTTGACATTCCTTAATCAATCAATAAGACAAATGACAACCTGTAACAATGTATACATATATAATATATACATATTTAGATATATAGTTTGCAGAGGAGCTGAAGCACACACCTCCCAGATCTTGAGCGTGCCTGCTTATTAAGCAAGGTGACTGGTTGATTCAACCACCTGCCGGTGTGGTTGGGGTAATTGTGTATATATAAAAGAAACAGTGCACATTTGCTTACATTACAGCTTGGAGGAGCATGAAGAGAGTAACTTAATGTTAAATCCACTTTGTTTTGAGTTCGTAAATTCACATTACCCCACATACCCCAACCACCAGTCCGTGTACTCTGTACAGTGTGGAGTTATACAGTTTGGGGACATTCAGCTGAGATTTCTACTACTTGTAAGCTATTAGTTTACAGTGTTAATGTTCCCTACAGTTCGATACCTGTTTATTCTGTTCTCCACCTTGCTGCATTTGCTGAAGCCTCTCTAAGCTAATGTTCAGCTAGCAGTTTAAATAGCACTAAAATTGAGGCTGTGTCAGGAATCATATGCATGTTTTGAATCTCTGAATGAAAGAAAGTTGTGCACATCCAGGCTACATTATCGGTATATTTTTCATTCTGCTTACTCATTTCCTGATGTGAGGTGTAATGAACATTGGAGCCTCTAGGTGCCACTAGCAGAACTCAATATATAATGTATATTCAGAAGATTTAAAACCAAAACTCGTATTTCAGGAGGCCCTCAAACTTCATACTGTGGACTCGTCTGACGGAACGGTGTCACAGCCTCAGATGACACCTGAAGGTCACGTGCAACAATCTGCTGACACACCTGAGAATGGTAACAGCACAGATGTGATTATGTTATTACAGTCATACTATGTTTACCATTTATTGGTTTCAAATGCACATGTCAAATGCTTGAATAAGAAGATGGATATCAGTTTAATCGCTACGTATCACAGCACAGAGAGCGGTCCGAGACTGAGGTAAAGACTGGAAGCGGGATGCAACTGTTAGCCTCGCTCCATCAACGGAGAAAGAAAACAAGCTAATCACCAATCCTCCCTGTAGTCAGCTGGATGTTTTTGATTTATACTGCATTCATGTTGAGAAGACCTTGAAGCTATCTCCAACAGGAACAGAAAGCTTTTTTTAATTACAGGATCAAGACTCTAAATGAACTGAAGCAAAAAGATAACAGGAACTTGAAATTAATTTTGTAAGTTATCTGAAACTAGAAGCTAACTCTAAGCTTCTACAATTTAGTAGCTAGGACAGAGGAGCTAACTGTAAGATAGCAGTAACTAGAGGCTAACAGGACCTAGAGGCTAATGCTTAGTTAACAGGACCTGTGCTAAATGTGTCCTATATTACGCCAGTTAGTCACAAACGGCTACCAGTACACTAGAGTTACTAGCTGTTTAACTACCATGAGCTAGCAACAAATTGCTTGTGTATTATCAGATATGCTCATTGCTGTAGCAGACATGTCAGGTTTTCAAGATAAAACCTAATATAATATTGATAGTGTTATCTGTTTTATGTCTGCACTAGGTAATACTTTGCACCTGCTTCCACTGTTTGTGCTAAGCTAAGCTAACCACTTCCTGGACATTGGATCAAGCTCAGAGCCATCTTAGTTACAACAAAGAACTATTTCCCAAACTGAGTATTTGTTTCATTAAAATTGTGAATTTGTGAAATTGTTTGTCTTCAGCAGAGGGTTCAGAGGAGAAGATCGCCGCCTTTGAGAAGATTCTTCTGAGAGACTTGAAGCTGATGAGACACAGACAGGTGATCCATCCTGTGCTGCAGGAAGGTATGTCGGATCTCACTGCTGTTAGGGAAATATTTAAAAATAAGAATTTCGTTCTAACCTACAGAAATGGTAACAACCTGAAATAAAACCCTGAAGGAGCACCACTGGTGACCTCCACCCAAAATCAAAAGCCAAAGAACAACAATTTAACAAAAGTGGTCTCTCCTTACACTTTTATAATCCCATGCATTAAACATTTAGATTGTCTTGTGGGGACCTGTCTGTTAGAGTGTTGGATAAAGTTTGCATGTTTTTCTCTGTAAACTCAGTCGGTCTGAAGATGAACCTCCTGGACCCGTCTCTGGCCATAGACCTGCAGTATCTGGGAGTCCGCCTGCCCATCCCTCCTCCTGGAGTCTCTCTGGAGCCGCTAACTCAGGAGCTGCCACAGCCTCAGGGTGAGGACCTTCATTCCAATGTGACTCAGGTTTAGATACCGTTAAGATTTGTCAGAGTAACTTTCTGTTCTTTGTCTTCAGGCATTTCTGCAGCATTTGTGTCCAGAACAGGAAAAACGACAGATGTGACTCAGATTAAAGGTTGGCGAGAGAAATTCACTCCATCAGAGGCCTCGCCCACTCCTGCACCAGCCAAATCTGAAGGTAATTTTCAGTATTCCAAATGTTTTGATCACATCAGCATCTGTTTCTCGCCTGGTTTATTCTAGTTTTCTGGGCTGTAATCATTTGTACAATATATTTAGTGAATATTGGCACTTTTATGAAAAACAACAGCATTAAAGTTACTGTGTGAGGTGAAAGGAACAGGTGCATGAATAATCAAGAAAGCAATTTGCAGCAAATGTGATGCAAATAATAGTTAGTTGTGGCCTGAATATGAAGCCATTCAGACAAACAGGATCTGAACTGTGTCTCAGCACGTTTGTGTTAAATACTTTGTTCTGCATCCTGCAGCTGGTCCCAGTTCAGATCTGCCAAAGAAGAACCTGTCTGCGTTCTGCAGCGACATGTTGGACGAGTATCTGGAGAATGAAGGGAAGCTGATTGACGAGCGGGCAGCTAGCTTCTCTCAGCCTCTGGTGGAGCCGGTGGTCTACGAGCTGCCCACCAGGAGCACCAGCTACGTTCGAACCCTCGACAGCATCCTGAAGAAACAGACCGCCGGCTCCCCCACCTCAGACCTCATATCTGGATTCATCCCCCCCTCAAAGAGACCCAAACTCACCTTGAAAGGGACCAAAACACCCAGGAGAGAAAATGCAAAGCAGAGAGGTCCAAAACACAACAAACCCAGACCAGATCCTGCAACTGCTCCAGTTTCAACACATGAACTTAGTCCAGCGGATTCAAATCTGGTCCCTAAACAGCCTTCAGAGCACCCAGCACCCCAACCTCACAAGTCAAAGAAACACCCCCTGTTCAACCATACAGCACCATCAACTCTCTCTTTTCAACCTCCCACCTTCAAGAAGAGAAAGAAGCTCAAGCCCAAGACCTCGTCCCAGACCCTCAACCCCCTCAGGTTCACGGCCCCCTCACCTGGCGCCTCGGAGGACATGGCTCTGCTGGAATCCGACTCTGAGCTGGGGGCTGCCTTCGATCACAGCTATGAAACCTGTGGAAAGAGCGGCAGGCCTGTGATGACACGAGCTATGCTGAGACAGAAGGACCTGGAGGACGGGGTGGTGTGGGAGGGCCGACCCAGGACCAGCATCACCAAGGAGAGGGCCGCCATCGCTCTGACATCACTCTTCACACTAATGGTAAGAGATCACAGCTGTATTTTTATTCTACATTTTACTTTGACTCCATTAATCTGACAGCTTTAGTTACTTCACAGAATCACATTATTAATAAATACATTATGATTATTGTTATAAGATGAGACTTTATTGATCCCTGGCAGCAGAAATGGGCCATTTTGCATAATTGGTAGTTTTACTTTTGGTGCTTTAAGAATTTTTTGATGCTAAAGCCTTTGAGTTCAGTTCAGTGTCGTGCCCTGACTCCTCCCCTCTGGTTCCTCCTCAGGGCTTTGCCAGTGAGAACCCCACCGCTCCCATCCAGCTGGTCCGGAGACGAGCCCCCCCTTGCCTGAATGAGTTCTGTAGGCTGGGCTGCGTCTGCTCCAGTCTGTCCCACTGCTCCAGGGTCAGCCACTGCGGCCGGCCTCCCTGCATGTTCGGCTGCAGCTGCCTCAAACAGAAGGTGGTTCTCCTCAAGAACCTGGACGGGTCCGACTCCAGCCCCTCCCACCACGACAACAACAAGAAGAGGAAGAGGAAGAGGAGGATGAAGATGGCCTACAGTGAGTACACCACCTTTATAAATGCTGCAGAGTGGGGGCAACTTCAGGAGAGAATTCACTAATCCAATCACAAAGCCTCAGACTCTGATGGCATGCAGGTGAAGCTGTGGTGCAGAAATTGGTAATGTACCAAAATATTTCTTGCCTAGGAGCGGTAACTTCCTGAAGTGTCTGTTTGTTGCTCAGAGCCAACAAATATTTCATCACATAACCGCCAACGGTGAACAAAACAGATCCAACGAGTTCATCGGGGAGCTTCAGGAGCTGGGAGAAGGATTCTGTTCCCTTTGGACAGAGCCAGGCTAGCTGTTTCCCCCCGTTCCCAGTCTTTATGCTAAGCTAACCAGCTGCTGCTGTAGCTTCATATTTAGCGTACAGACATGACAGATGTGTCAATCTTCTCATCTGACTCTCAGAGAGGAAGAGGAGAAGCGCAGATCACTACATGTCTCAGTCTCTAACATAAAGTAGTTTTCGGTACACCATGTCCCGTCCCCCCCACTGCTCTGTCTGTGTTAGCTTTAACGACAGAAGAAATGAATGAAGTTCTGCTGTGTGCTGACTGTCATCATGTGGTCACCTGCTGCTTTGATTTTCTCACCGCTCATAGTTCTGAAGGAGGCAGACAGCGTATCCCAGCCTGCTGAGCGGGTCCGGACTCTGTGGAAGAGGGTCGGTGGACACTCAGATCCAGACCCGATCCACATCCCCGAACTGGCATCCCTGTCCCGCCCCACTGTAAGGACTCCCATTCTTCATGTTCCTCCTCACTGCTCCTTGACATTTTAATACTATATTACTTATATTTAGCTTTTGTTTTTCAATTCAATTGTATTTATATGGCGCCAAATCATAACAAAGTTACCTCATAGCACTTGTTAATATAGAGCAGGTCCAGGTCCGACTCTTTATCACAGAGACCCAACAATCCCCACCATGAGCAGTACCACGACACAGTGGCAAGGAACCTCGAAATCTCTAATCCTCATGTTTTATTCTTCTGTTACTTATTATTATTGCACATTACCCTATGTGACAATCTGAATCCGTAAAGTAAATAAAGCTTTCAGATAAATGGAATGAAGTAAGAAGTATCATCATATCTCAAAGAGCTCGTAGTACCCTATTACCCCACTAGAGCATTGCACTCACAGAATGCAGGGCTCCTTGTGGTTCCTAGAGTCTCTAAAAGTAGAATGGGAGCCAGAGCCTTCAGCTACCAAGCTCCTCTCCTGTGGAACCAGCTTCCAGTCTGTGTTCAGGAGACTCCTCACATTTAAGAGTAGGCTGAAGACTTTCCTCTGTGATAAAGCTTATAGCAGGGCTGACTCAGCTGAGCCCTGAGCCCCCCCTTAGTTATGCTGCTATAGGCCTGGACTGCCGGGAGACATCCCATGATGCACTGAGCTCCTCTCTCTCTCTCACACTCTACCTCTCTCTCACAATCCCTGTTTCTCTGTATGTCTGCCTCTGCCTGTATCTCTCGCTCTCTCTCTCTCGTCTGGATCTTCAGGACCTGGTTCTGCTCAGTCTGGATGAACACAGGTCTGGTCCAGTGGATGCGGACGCCTGCTGCTGCTACTGTTGTTATTAGTGTAGCTGTTGTTGTGCTGCTGAT